>JH154983.1:151314-171860 GCA_000226015.1 Mnemiopsis leidyi | reverse complement strand
CAAAATTTCTATTACTTAAACATATTACAATATGCGACTCTTAGACAGTGCCCCATTGAACTATTTATTGAGATCCTTCTCGTTTTACCCTCAATCACGGTTTCCCGGTCATTCAACTGAGTCGACCAAAGATGATTGCATAGGCGTATGTTTTGAGCACACTCCTCTAGGATTGACGGCCAACGCACATGATAGTTATTAGATCATAGATGGTATTATCAGTCCCTCACTTTTCCTCAACTACGTTGGGATACTTCAGAGTGGTATATACAGAGTTATGTTATGGTTAGAATGTCCTGCACTTATTAACCTGTGCGAGGTATGGAAGATGCAGTGAAACTGGCAGTCAAACGCCCACTCTTATACGAGCGAGTTTAATAAAAACTACACGATACACTAGAGAATCGTACGTGCGCGCAAAATTGTGGGTACTTTCAGCGCAAGAACTACAACCGCGCGTTACATTTTAGTGGTCTTGGTTATACTGTCAGCTCTATCGGTTAGTTCTACTATTTAAATAGAAACCGCGTGGTTCCGATGTGGACTGTTTCAGTTATTAATATAGCTGGCGCTGAGCCAGTGCAAGGCTGAAAGCAACTTGCAAGCAGTGTTGTCTACTTGATAATATGCAGAAATAGGGCAATTAATGCCAAATCAGTATACAGGCTTGAGACCTGAATTATGAAATGAACATTTTTAATTCCATCATTCCTTTTACAAGATCTACTCACGTTAAGATAAATGACCAGCTGTGAAAGAAGATTTCTCGGAGTGGAGGAGGTTCCTTTTGACCCAGCCAGGTACAACTCCCCGGCAATTCTTCGCAGTACTGAGTTAACTTCATAGCTTCGTAGTTCGGACACGTCTGATAGTGTTTCATGTAAAACTATAACAAATATAGGTGTTCTAACATCTTACAACTTTGCCTATTGAGACAAAGATTAAACCAAGATGATCTGAGCACAAATTATTGTTTCTGCCAGGTTTGATTAACTGACCGATAATAAGCGCCAATTAGGAAATCACCTTCACGGAAACTTTTAACGAAACGCCTAAATTTGAGCTGATTAGACATTCACACCTGCACTCACAAGGATTCTTGTGTGTCTGTGACTGGATGCGTAATTTCTTACATTTTAGAAAGAGGATATCTCCCATTCTCTGCCATAATTAAGCAAGTTAAATCAACATAGGTGCTTCGCAATTGTACCCCGATTTTATAGTATATATACTATATTATAATCATGTAGTGCACCTGACTTGATATACCGATCTATCCAAGTTAGACAAAGTAATAGTACTGTGACTCCTAGCTCAAATAGGATCTACCTTATTGTTCCAACACCCACCTATAAGCATAGCATGCAAATGGCATATCGTCTAGCACAAGGGTTGCATGCTGTCGAACAAAAGAGTAGTTTAAATACTATGCCTTGAACGTGAAATAATTAAATATATTAGCTATGAACTTAATTATTAACTGAATGGGGTTCGAGATATGTGGATTGTGGTGCGGGATCAACTTAATTGCACGATGCCCCTACGCAGACATATAAGCGATAATAGCTCATAATTGTATAAACTTTATATAATTACACATAAATATATTTACCAGGCCAGAGTTGATCGTCTCCCGGCAATTTCTGCAGATGTTCTAGGTACTGTCTTATACACGCAACTGAAATGACGACCAATTAGGAGGGAGATCAACGGGAGTTTCACACAAAAACATAACATTACACACGACATTATGACTAATGAAGATACATGGAGGTTTACCAATCATTTCAAGCAATGGACAGTGCCGCATAGTCACACTAAACCCAACAATACTCAATAGCTATTTACTTATCTTCATAGATAGCACAGTGTTGTCAGAAAAAAACTGTATAAAACTTTCTGTGCTAGATAAACTACGGCGCAGAATATTATAGAGAGATAATATCATACTTTTCTGTATGGGATGGGCTGTGTTGTATCTATCTTGAAGGACACACTCGATACACACAATAGACAGGATGTTCCTTTGTTCGTGTGCTTGGTATCGCAGATTGTACAGGACATCGCAGGTAAGTGCGCTGTACGTTTTCGAGAGATGATTGATTACCTGACAGTGGGGATTACGATGTGATTTCCGAGGAAATTTTTTAGTGTAAATTGTTAAATTGTTAAATTGTAAATTGTAAATACTAATAAATAAGTACTATTTGTCGGCTTGATGTTTTGTAGTGTTGTGTTGGAAGAAAACATGAAGACAAAATCAAGCATATAAAATGAAAAAGGGGAAAGTGAAACAATTTAGCTGCTAGAGAAAGTGAAACAATTTAGAAGGTGAAGTAATAAATACGTAATATAAAGAATGTATTACTTTGGCATGTTCCTCAGGATCTGCTTTAAATTCGAGAGATTTGGAGCGAATCTGCCGACATATCCGGTTTGAAGTTGTTGTGTCACGTGACCTGCAGAGAGTGGGGAGTCATGTATAACAGGTACTTGGAATGTCATGTCTCCAAACAGTCATTATTTAACGGCCCTGCACCAAATACCAGTAAACCCGGGCATGATACCGATGGATTTCAGCCAATTAACTTTTTACTAAATTGACAGTTATGAAATTGAAAAATTAACTCGTTACTTACGCTAACAGGTCTGGCTGCAGGGAAAGTCGGTGTAGTATCAGCAGAGCAAAAATGTCCAACTTTCTGAGAGCTCTCTCCATTTCCATTTCACAATCCGTTCTAGTTCGTTTCGGGGAGTGCGACGCCCTCATCTACATTTTGATATTTGGAGTTGTGGTCACGTGATTATAGGTAAGATCACATGTGATTGTAAAATGTAAGGTAATACTGTAACACGGATGTTAGACAGACATGAGGTATCATAGGGTAGCTAATTAAGAAACTTTAGATGATATCATTAGCCAAGATTATTGTATGGTCTTGACTTAATTCAGCCCTGTAAAACAATTAGATATAAATAAACAAGATATACGATAAGGAAATACAGAAATACGATTAGAAATTAGGGCTAATACAAATACAACATACCTGAAGATAGTGTAACATAGCAACAACAGCTGAGAACTTCTTCAGCGCGTCCTTTCCAAGAGCTATAACCCACATCCAGAGAGAGTGGAGAACTTTCTTGAGAGAAGCCTCCTCAAACCTCTCCATTATCGTCTCCAACTGCAATATATGTATTTATGATTTAAGAATATTATATGTACTGTTACCTACACTTCAAACTTTTTGTAGGATAATATCAGCTCAGTAAGCTAATCCTGAGCATCCATGCATCCTGATATGTTTTCAAATAGAAAAGGAACTACCTATTTACAAATCAGGTGATCAACAAATCCCTCCATTCCATCTAGAAATGCGATGCTTACCATGGTACTTACAGAAAGGTCCTGATCCTTCTTCAGCTCCAACAAGCACCTATCAGTCCAGCTGTCAAGGTCGAAGTCTCTCAAAGTAGACCCCGGGAAGGAGTAGACCGGAGTTTCCTTCACCTCCTCGGTTATCCGGGGAAAGAACTTCTCTACCTCACCAGACGAAGTCTGGGAGGGAAGCTGAGGGTCTGTTCCTCTGTCTGTGGTGGGCGGGGTGGCCGGTGTCGGGCGGACTGATGAATATCTTGTCTTGTCTACTTCAACTGAAACGTCTGGGTCTAAGTGGCGCAGTCGGTTAAAACGTCTGTCTGCTAATCGAATGGGTAGCAGTTCGATTCCTTGCTGCGGCACTGGCCATGGGGTGAGCATCATTGATGCTCAGCTAAGGATTCCGTTGGATCTATACAGCCCCACGGTCCACTCAGTCAAATGCTCGAGAAATCGAGTGTGAGGGTTTAATGAGAAGCTGCCCATTGCAGCGAAGTCTTGGGCGATAAAAGTATGGGACACACTACCCTAACCGTCACTGGCGTGTATGTATAATTGTACATTCGGCCTCCTGTAATTGGCCGTTACACTTGTGTAACATGTGGCTGTTGTAGTGTCCGAATTGAAATAATTATAAGATAAAAAAGTATGGTTTATCTAGCTGATCTGGTGTTATGATAAGGACGTATTTGAACAGTGAACACTGCCAAGACTCAAGATCTTGCATGAGGAGTCCATCAATCAAAATTTGACAAACACACACATCTTAGACTAGAGAAGAGACAGTTAAAATAATTTTCAAATATATTCAAGAATAATCTATATTGTTAACTGTTTTGCGCATCTTAACGTCTTCATAGCTCTATTTTGCTCTTACGGTGAGGTGGTAATTTTATACCTTTATTGACAGTTCATTTTACTCCATAATTCAAGTTAATTTCGTGTCTACCTTGAACTGAGACATCGCTTCTTCCTTATGTCGCCTCTCCGTTCTTAGTACTTAAAAAATTAATTTACTTTCCTCGTCCATTAACTGTTTTCTTGAGTTCCAGTGCACATATTCCTTTACACCGTGCTTTATATACGTGTTCTCCAAAGCTCAATTTTCACAGTACATTTCCATTTCAACCCACAACTTCGCTGTAATATCAACCCACTCTGCACCTTCGGCTATTCTATTTTGGCAAGTTCGTCTCTTCGGGCAGTCAAAACCACTACCTTTCCCTACTTGATAATCACCGATTATAGCCATTTACCATAATCAACCTATGATTTCAATTCAGCTTTTATTTAATGGGGCTTTCTAAATTCTTTTATCACTTTATTCTATCACATGACCAGTTCGTCTCTGTCCCCTCCTGGTTCTCACTTACTTTGGCTCGATTCTTATGCATAATCACGCATTAATATGTCCACCTTGTTACCTCAATTTAAAGTTCTAGCACTGCCTAATTATCCCTGAATCATGCCAACTCCCGACTCCCGTCCATCACATGTTCGTGATAATCATATCACTCATTATCTCAATTTTCAACTCTCATATACCACTCGTTTCAGGAACTCAACTTCGTTAATTTCTTACCAACAGTGTCAGTATAGCGAAGAATATTGACGTCTAAACAAATTCTACCAATCCCAGCAATTTCCTGGTCACGTGACACTAAACACGGTAGGATGAAGGTTAAAGCGATGCAAATTGATACATGAAACTGCTGGGTTTCATAAGACCGTTCTGTATCACTAGTTGCAGGAGATGGCTTATGATATATAACCCTGTGCAAGGGCCGCGATTTCTTCGGATCGCGGATTGCATGTTTAGTCAAGTCAATGTAGAAATAATGCAGCCTCTAGAAAAGACACAGATCACTAGCTGCACGACAGCGTCGATCAAAACCAAATGTATATATCAAGATAATACAACAGATAACCCAAGTGATATGATATCACGTTGGAAGAGAAAGAACGCACCTGGACCACTCTCCATAGAACTGATCCCACTTTCCTCCTCAGCAACGATATCTATCCCTTCGTCATCAGTGTCCTCGTCCCCTCCCCCTGTTTCCTGCTGCTCTGTTCTGCTGTCTGTTTCTGCAGGGTCTGCTAACAGAGTAGCCTCCTCCTCTGAGTCTGGTGTGGCGTTCTCGTCGATCTGTAGACTGTTCTCTTCCTCGTCCTCATTCTGGTCAATGTGATCAGGGGAGTTGTCAGGAGATTTGTCAGTAGATTTGTCAGAAGATTTGTCAGAATCAACAAGGTTGGAGTTAGATGGCTGATCGTCTGCTTCCTGTGATAGAGGGTATTAGTGGCTTACTCATCTAGTACAAGCAGTTACGAAGGGTATCAGTGACTCACACATATACTTGTGATATCGTCCCACGATGAACAAGATAATAAAGATATGTTCTAACATTCACCGCTATTCACACAGCTAGAAACAGGCTAATTAACATTCACAAAATTAACAACTTAACCTACCTCACAGTCCTCATCGTCCCCGAAAGGTGCTGGAAGATCGTCATCATCATCATCATCACCATCAGCAGCTGTAGTTTCTTTAGAGCTTGTCGGCTTGCTAGCACTCGCTGTGCTGGCCCGGGGCCGCTTAGACGAGACTTTCGGTTTCAGTTCGTTCCTGGAGACAATAGTCGGTAAGATTTTAATGCTACATTGAAGAACTTTTCACGAAATAATGAAATATGCTCTAGAAGTAGTACGCGCAATTTCGAAGGTCGAAATGACTAGTAGTTAATAGTAATCATTAGTAGCCTTAATAGAAAAGGTATTTTTGGAGAAGGGCCACAGAACGTTTTATGTATAATTGACCAATAAGAAGTTAGGCAAATCAATATCAAGCAACGATTTGCGACCCCTCCCCAAAAATATCGTTCTCTACAACTATACGACATACCCGATGGTCAGTTCAAGCTCCTTGAGTCTGATATTGTTGTCGTGTTGCGAACAGAGCGTGTTGTTGAAGAGCGCTACCCTGTAACACCTGTCTTCCTCAGTGAAGGAGTACTCAGTGCGGGTGTGTACGTTACACAGCCGACCTTCAGGGTCTAACTTGAACACCTGGTACACGTGGTAATTAACATTCAAACATGTTGATAAGTAAGTACGTGGTAATTAACAGACATTCAAACATGTAAATAATAATAAACAATTAAACATGTTAATAAGTAAACAATCAAACATGTTAATAAGTAAACAATCAAACATGTAAATAAGTAAACAATCAAACATGTAAATAAGTAAGCATTCAAACATGTAAATAAGTAAGCATTCAAACATGTAAATAAGTAAACAATCAAACATGTAAATAAGTAAACATTCAAACATGTAATTAAGTAAAGAATGAAACATGCAAATAAGTAAAGAATGAAACATGCAAATAAGTAAAGAATCAAATATCTAAATAATTTAACGTGAAAATACAATCAAACGTAAACAAAATAAACGCACAAAAAAGCTGAACAAACAAACAAATTAGGAAGGAAAACAACAAAAATAGACGAAACAAATTGTACAATGTGTTCAGTTGAGCACAAATAAACAAACAAACAAACAGACGAACACGAAAACATATAGACAGACAAACAAACAAACCATCCTAACCCTCTTATCAGGCTCTTCTAGAGGCTCTGTTTTGACGACAACACCACACTCGAAAGGTTTGCTCGGTCTGTAACTCTCCTTCTTGTCTAGTTTAGGGGGAGACGACTCTGGCGAAATTGTCGGGATATCTACTGACTGATCTGAAGAACCAGAGCTGGGACTGAAATCTAGTAGCTCCAGGGGTTCCGCTTTCACTTTCGTCTTGTCAGCAGCCACTGAAATAGGGGGCAATGTTATACCACAGTGTAATGTTTTACATTAAATGCGATGTGTGTACAGTGTACACGTTTGAGATGCTTGCATATCAAGTTTGAGTGTGGTTAATGCTCGGCCCCTTCACAGGAGAAGCTACATCTGGCACGGTTGAAATTAGTTTTGAAAATATTGGGGTAGTGTGTCTGTATAGTTTGAGTTACACTTAGGGAGTCTGGAGGCGAGTTCACACTATACACTATACTAAGTATACTTTAAAGTATATCTATTTATCTAAATTCCCACTCGCATGAGTCTTGCGCTTCGGTGTTCAAAGTTCACATCGACATAACTATTTTAGCACATTGCGGCCTTCCCTAGCTTCAATTTTACCTGACTACCGTTGTTAATTTCTTGAACTTCGCAGTTTTGCGATTTACTATATATTTTCTACTTTCTCAAGGACTTGATACCTGCTTTCAGCACGTATCATAGAAGCCTGGGAAGTCTGCCAATAGTCCGGTGCTTTTCATTGACCCATCCTAAGTTTTATCTGGTAGCTTCGGTATTGTTGAAATAACTGTGACTAACCACTATTGTTGGGATAACTGTGACTTTCACTGGCAACTCTAAAATGAGGTATATGGGATGTCAATTTGACTGGCAACTCTAAAATGAGGTATACGGGATGTCACTTTGACTGGTAACTCTAAAATGAGGTATATAAGCTGCCACTTTGACTGACTTTCGTCTTGTACCGATATGCTTATGTACCTAGGAACCAAAGTATGCAGGTTGATGAACCTGCTATATCTTTAAAATGGCCGGCCAACTTTCAACAATGCCACCTAAAAGCTTAAAAGTGCAATACAGGCGTGAACCTGAACACTTGATATAGCCGCTTTAGACATATAATAATCGAATTAACAGGTTTAAGATTTACATCCGACAAAGCGACTGCATCTGGCGGTTTTGTTCAACACAGTCGGGTCCTCTCTAAAGATAGTGCCAGTCTTACATACAACTAGTTTACACAAAACATTCTACTAATTTACACTTTATCACTTGTACCAGGAACTTTTCACATCAAAGCTCCGGCTTAACACTTGGCTGTCTAGAGACCTCATTGTTTTTAATTTGCATGTAAGGTTATTGCATCGTTTTAGACACCATGAATGATAATGCAATGTTATTTTGCAAGTGTAAGGTATCACAAATTTATATGAAATTTCGGAGTGATTGAGGACCTAGGGCACCCGCAAAAATACTGGATTAAAGTTACATACCATCGGGTAAAACACTGAAATTGATATTGACGGAGATTTATTAGTACAACCCTGCCCCCACCTAGTTAGCTTATATTCCATTAGGTGAGCACTTCAGGCGCCCTGATCCCCAGTATCTCCACACTAAATCTTGAGATTTAGTGTATTTAGTCTGGTCGGCAACTAACAGGAGAACCACTGTGGTAATTCTCGAGAAGGGTATTGACTTAATTCATCGTTTATCTACTGTAAATTTAGGAACAGCGGAGTTACTGTAGAACTGAATTTTCTAGCCAGTAAGTCAAGTTCGGAAATCCGGAATTTATTTTATATGGTCATGGTAAGTGCCTTACGGCTAACCCCCGCCCCCTCTTTTACAAGAGCAGACATGTGTTAGTGAATTTAGTGTTTATGGGGATATTACTATTCCTGCACGACACGAATAGCTCTAGAAAATGAACGAATCATAAAATTGAAACCAGTTTCATCCCAACAGGGAAGTGTAGAGTGCGATGAGATATCTTTACTGGAGTCTATTTATAGAAATGTGTGTAAGGCATTTTGGCATTAAGGGCAACGTCTCGTGTAATTACGTCATTATTATAGATATAGTGCTTATACAGGTACATGGCCTCCAAATTACTGCGATTAGAGTATAATTGGAAACAGTGTGGTTTTGATAATAGTAAACGAGGCAAACAGTTTCAAGACTCCTGAGGTCTGTGGCGGTTATATCTAAGTATCTATAATCTATGATAGTATGATAATGGTTTCTACCCCGGAGGACCTTGGTGCAGCTAGTAGGAGGTGTCCCCTGGGAGGCCATCATCCGTCGGGTACAATAACTAAGAAAGTAAATAATGTATAAGTTATTGGACATTCTAATGTGATTCTCAGTGCACATACAATCTCAGTAACTTACAAGACATTAAATATACCTATAGTAACAATTATAAAACCTTAACCACTAAATACAATGTCAGCTTTACTACACCCAATAATAGAAGCCAGATTTTATGCGGACTCAGTTTAATAGTTATCTACACTGCGTGGGGTTTTTACCTAAAAGTACACCTGTAGAGAATGTATGTTTTTACATATTAACGTCATTGGGAGAGCTTTTCCAACACACACACACACACACACACACACACACACACACACACACACACACACACACACTACACACACACACACACACACACACACACACACACACACACACATACAAACACATTCAACACGAGTGTACATACTTGTGAGCCATTATAACGCCGTTAACGGGAAAATGACATCATAGTTGCAGCTAGTACAGGAGACAGAGCTTCGAACTTTCCTCCACAGCACGGCTATACACACTATATAATATATATTTATTATATATAATATTGTCTAAACAGTGGGGTGCTCAAGTCTACAAAACAGGGGAACCGTTAGATTATGGTTAGTCCATCATCTGTTTCCGTCATTCAGGTTGTACTGTAGTAAATAACACTACAGAGTACAGAAACCAGGTAGTTTTACAGTATCAAGTGATAAACACTACAGAAACCTGGTTGTTGATTCTATGAGGCACACTTCGCTGGACTTGTAAGTTGAACCTTTAATTCCATGCGGAACTATAGTACCTTTAATTCCATGCGGCGAAATTTGCCGTATATATATACATATATAACATCTTAACATATAACATCTTAACATATAACATCTTAACATATAACATCTTAACATATAACATCTTAACATACAACATCTTAACATGCATTGCGAGTGAACTGGTTCCTCACAGGACTTGTTATTGTTCTGGTTCAACATGGAAGGTGGTCAGGGAGGTGCAGTGTAACAAGAATAGTCGGCAATCTTTGTTTGGTGCAGGACATAGTTACATAACTTAAATAGTGAATAGTAAATATTATTTGGGAGTGCTATGTTCTATAGCATCAAAATGAATTTTGTGTTATGTTACAATAGCATTTTATGTTATGTTACTATAGCATTTTATGTTATGTTACTATAGCATGGTTTGTGTTATATTTTATGCTCCAACCACCAGCTTCAATTGCAACTGGGTACCGGTTTTGATATTATTCTTGAATTAGGAAACTTATTAGGGATCCTGATCCTGCCCCCGCTGCCTGCTATAGATAGACCAATAGCCATACATAATCATTGACAAACATCGGAGTCTTGAAACGACTTATTAACTTTCCTTGGACCAATAATATTCGACGTAATTCCAAAATTGACATAAAATCGGAAAATTTGACTGTCAAAACAGAGGCAGCACTCACCCTCCTTGTGGATATTGTCGTATATTTTCTTGACATCAGGAACCGGCAACTTCAACTTAGCTGCAGTTATCTCCACACTCGCACCTGCTTTGTACTCCCTGTACAGCCTGAAAATATAGGAAACCTCAAGATTATAATTGATAAACCTAAATATTATGAACCCAAAGATAAGAAACCTGATAATAATAAAAGATGGTAAACGCATAGGTGTTTGCTCCTGTGAGTGTGAAAGTTTTTAAACTTTGCACTAAGCCAAGTATATATCGACAAGGTTTTCAAGAGTGCCATACAGAAAATGTATGGAATTTACGGTATTTAAAAAGCTGGCGGTTGTTGAACCTTCATACATGAAATATAAGAAGATAAAAATGCACCATTCTCATCTTCATCCGGAATCTAACGAGAGAATTGTAACTGTAACCTTATACGTACTACTATTCTGAGAATGTTAAAACGGAAATCTATGAAAGAGTAGCTGTATTAACATGAGAAAGCGATGGTTTAAGCGATGGTTTACGATATCTAAAATGAAACAAATTACATCCTGTAGGAAGAATATAGCTGTAAGCTGCACCTGGAAGTAAATTCTACACAGAAGGAATGTGGATCCAGGATGGGGCTGTGCCTGCCAACTACCGCATTACTTCTAGTATTACTTCTAGTATTACTTCTAGTATTACTTCTAGTATTACTTCTAGTATTACTTCTAGTATTACTTCTAGTATTACTTCTAGTATTACTTCTAGTATTACTTCCAGTATTAATTCTATTGTTACTACTAGTATTACTTCTAGTTATTGTGTTCCTTAGATCATGGAAAGTGTAAAAAATTTCCCAGCACGACCGGCTGCGGCCACACTTGATCGTTGTACAGCGCAGTTTGGTAGAAACATAATATCCCCAAACATGGACCCATAACTTCTCATTTTACAGTTAAACATATTCTTGATAATATAGTCTGTAAGCGTTACCATGGTAACCAGCTCATAACATAGCAATGAACTCGGAAAGTTTGTCAGGGAGGACCAACAGAACCAGTTAAAGGTGTCACCCCACACCTGAACATAATGGTCACGTGATCAAGGAGCCAGTCATGAGTCAGGTGATAATTACATCCAGGCGACACTTGGTAATGCGGTAGCTCAAAGAGTTACTTTAGCCGGCTATAATTGGAGCACCAGGTAAAACGTATATTCCGTCTTGCCATCCTTTCCTTCATGAGGCTATCATTTTCTTGTTAACAACGTTCAAGCATAATTAGATATAAACAATAATAACACAACTAAGTCTAGTGATAAAAAGTAATATTTGTAAGAGTATGTGTGTTTTACTGTTAACTGTTAGGTAACTGTTTACTGTTTACATACCTACAGAAACCATCCAGAGTAATATCGGTCACTGTCTGTGTGTTTTACTGTTAACTGTTAACTGTTAACTGTTAACTGTTAACTGTTAACTGTTAACTGTTAACTGTTTACATACCTACAGAAACCGTCCAGAGTTATGTCAGTGTTGGCGATAACAGAACCTTTTCTGATCGGCACTTTTTGTGTACACCTGAACATTTGAGATAATTAGATAATGAGATAATTTGATATTAGTTGAGAGCCTATATCGTATAGTATATCTGAATCGGTTTTATGCTTTTGAGTACTAGCTTACAGCATGAGAATACTAAATACAGACATACAAATAAACATTGTCCGACTAATTATGTTCATCAACTTGTAAACATTTGCAATAACTCCATTGGAACTTCATAAAATATCTCTTACATCCATCCTCTATTGTACTACTTCAATAAGAACTACTTCAATAGTTAGCAGAAATCATAACAGCGACAATAATTGGTTATTGATAGAAAATTCTGGACTTACTTTATAGTGGTACACTCCCACTGCCACATGTCTTTTAGTTGGCAGGATGCCAGAGTGAGCTGTCCACGTGAGCAGTGTACACATCTTTGGGTGCTCTTCTCGTAGCTGTAAAGGAGGGTATCAAACCTACTATACAGCGATCAGGAAACCTTAGCTCCGGACATGAGCACTGCACTGTACTTAACCAGTGACCTCTTTGAATTTTGATCACGTGACAGTAAATATCCAATCAAGGCACAGTGTCTGACACTCAGTCAACTATCGTGTACGATTACACCTTCGTAGTCGCTCGATTCACTATTGTACAATTGTACTCCATACAGTAATTGAGTAATTGTTGAGCGTTAAAAGAAATAAGTTTAAACTGCGGGAAGAAATCCTTTATTTGTCTGGAATTATTAACCGTAACCCGTTAAGACGGCTCGTCGGCTCAGGCGACAAATGCCAGATAGAAAATGTTGGTAATGCTTATTGCTTACTCCGCAAGATGGTGTTGACTAATCAACGGAGCTATGGAATCGTTTTGGAAATGACAATATAGATATCAGATAAATAAGTAATATATATCAGATCACACTAACTCAGTAAGGAGCCCCTCAGCAATAAGTTCTCTGATAATCTTATAAGTAACAATCTTAGCAGACTGTTCTTTTCCCAGAGTATTCCTCCTCTCCTCTTCTGCAAGGGCCGCCGCGCTCGCCTCATCGTCAGTCGAGGATGACGGGCGCAGCAGCGCTCCGCGTCCCTCACTTCCAGAGGATGACGCTCGCTTGCGTTGTTTCCCACTGGCTGCTCCTTCTTTGTTCTGGGCGCATGATTCTTCTGTCGGTCTTGATCTGTTGGAAGCAAAAAAGTACAGGAAACAGTAAACAGTAACGTCCACACCAATTGTTGCATTGAATAGCGGCAAAATGATGATTCATCGATCAGGAATTCATCAATATGTTTAATCCCTTGCTTAGAAATCAATTTTATTTATTTCGTTCTAATCAATCTGCGGCCATATAATATTTTCAAACTTGCTCACTTGTTTTTCTCATTGTTCTCTCCTTTCTTTTTGGCCTCACGACGCTCGTTTAGCTGTCTCCGACTGAAAATTTGGTAAAATAAAATGATGGCAGGAAAATGAGCAATAGTTGTTACAACTTTGGGCGATATAAATATTGATTTATTATCATTTATATTATCATTGAATCACCCTCAGAGTAACGAAAGGTGCTGAAAACTTTCACTTTTCATTGACTCGGAGTGTAATCAAATGTCTGGTTCAAAAAAAGAACAAACTTTTCCCAGAAAGCGGCACATTTATCTCTGAGATGCAACTGTAGAGTCCCCGTAGCATTCTTGAAATAGCTCTCACAGTGCCTGAAACCAATTTTTTTGTAAAATTATCATAACTTAGCGTCCTCAGAGTAACGAAAGTTCGCAGTAAACCACTTTGTATCAGTTCGCAGTAAACCACTTTTTTAGCTCGCTAATCAGTGATCGTTATCAGTAAAAGTATTACTATCCACGTCAACATGGAATTTTCAGTGGATCTACTCAACGCTTTAGAAAAGGAAATGCAGTCACTCAGTCAGAAATACAAGAAAAAAAAGCTACTGAATCTGCTTTCATGAAGTTGAAGAAAAACCTGCTCGCAAAATTTATGAACAGTCTATTACATTTCGTGGAGAAAGGTTTAACAGTGCAAAAAAGCTGCCGGGAAAATTGATCAGCTGAAAACTGAGAAAATAGCCGATCAAAAACTTCTAATCGAAATTCAGAAAGGACAGATTAGTTCAGTGCAGGAGACTGTAAAATCAGAAATGAAGAGCTGGGCGGATGTAGTCAAGAAAAACACCAGTTAATCTCAACGCAACGGAAAACCGCTGACCGAAAACTCTATAAAACAAGCTGTAAGAACCGTCAATGAAGAGAAGACAAGATCGAAAAATCTCATGATTTATGGTTTCAAGGAAGGAGACAGGAAGGAAGACTATGAGATCAAAGAGAAAATGAAGGATGTCATTTAGTTGACTGGTATGATCCCCGCATCTCGAATTTATGAAGCTTACAGGATTGGTAAGAAGGAGCAAGGAAAAAGCAGGCCTATCAAGATTGAACTTGAAAGCGCCAGTGAGGTAGATTCAATTTTGATGCAAGCTCAAAATCTTAAAGACTTATATAATTATGAACATGTTTATCTGGGACCAGATAGAACCAAAGAGGATCAGCTTGAACATAAGAAACTGGTAGCAGAGATGAAGAAGATGATTTTAAGGGACCCTAGTATGCATTACTTTGTTCGCCAGAGAAAGATTTGCACTGCTGATAAGGGCTTATCTTCCTAAACAATCAATTGGGATTGTCTGATAAGTTTAAGTTTGTACATTTTGCGTTTGATACTATGATATTTGTTGCTATGTTTTGATAGTGTGATGATTTACACTTCATATTGTACAATTAGGTGAACAAGGATTAACTAGCGTACTTCTTTTTTCAGTGTTCTGATGAGTTCTTGTTTTGTGACAGAAAATGTGCTGCAACTCATAAAGTACCAAAATTGGCAAGTGCCAGTGTGGTGATGCGGGACGCAGAGCAGAGCAGATATTATATCACATTATATTCCCGCAACGTTCCATTCCGATACTTTTGTCAATAGTCCGGGGTTTAGTTGGTCCGAACGTTATGCGGACGAGAGTTGTGCGGTCCGAGGTAGGGGTTTTCACTTTAATTACCAAGCTCCTGGTCACAGGTCACTTGATGGAAATAAGGTCACGTGAGACTCGTGCCAAGACACTCCTACTGGAATTCCGACTAGAGCTGTCAGTATTAATTATTGTCGGCTCAGTTACACTACTTTGTCCTCCATCAAATGTCCGTGGATTGTTCACGGAGAATGTACAGTACAGTCAAGTTTGATGAGCTTATTAAATATACTTATCAAAACTAACCAGCACAGAAATAGTGTTATCAGCAACTGAATAATTCTAAGATAAAACGCGCCAAGAGTATTTCAAGGAGTCGTTTACATTTAGTCATATGCATTCTTGGCCCATCGAACTATGTATTTTAAGGGCGTCGCAAATTTGCTTTGACAGGTGATATAGCGATTGCACAGTAAAAAGCTCCAAGTTCGACCAACCAATATCGATAAAGGCACTCATGCGTCCAACCAAATGTGCAACACCTGCCCATAATATCGTTCATTATCCTTGTTAAGCAAGAAATAATATAACAATATAACCAAACCTGCACTTTTGTTTTTTAGAATATCCCTCGCTGACTAGCTCATACTGTCGTCTCACAAAGTCCATACTTTCCTCGATCCGTCTCAGATCGGTGCTTGAGAGGTTTGGAGCTTTGTCTTTCTTAGATTTCTTCGAACCCTGGGAAAGTGGATTTGGAAATATTAGGAATACCAACATTTTCAAATATGCGTAAAGGGTGAATATAGTACTTATAAAACGTACAGCTCGTAAGTCGTATATTATATGATTCGAGTAGCGGAACTCTAGTGTTACAATGAAACTTCGAACCGTCATAGAACCTTTGTTTAATATAAATAGGAGGAAACTTTATACTTTATGTCGCACAAATGCATGACACACACACACACACACAAAATATGATAAGATAAAACATCGAAAGTTTTACAAGATCGAGACCCCTTTCCTCCTTGATTCACAAAAATTTGTCTTCTTTTAAAGCTCCTTCGCCGAGACTAAGGGGACCCCAAGCAATGTTTTACTGTAAAGCAATGTTCAAATGCAATCACGTTAATTGATTTCAAGAAGCCAGTATTAGGTAGGTTTCATACAGTACAAGCTTAATAGTAAAGACCAGACTCAACCAGGGCAGAAAGAGAGGGCGGTTAACCTACGATAACCGATGTACATCCATGCTATCGGGTCCACCCCTGATCATGCCGGATACTAACTTTAACTTTTCTTTCGTAGTTATGACTGTTTGGCCAGGACTTTTCGATTTTTCTTCTTTTGGACATTTTTCTGAGCTAACGATAAAAATTTAGGTAGACATAGCGATGGTGATTGTTTTTAAATGCAACGTGAATTTTAACGTGACAGCTTTAAGAACAATTAGCTGCAAGATATACAATAAATATATATGATATTTTAAATTATAATGTGTTGTTTCGGAGATATAGAAGATGTTACTAATCTATCAATTAAGGCGAATTTTTCTATGATGTTATAAAAAATTGGCATACTACTTATTACTAAAGTAATGTAAAATCAAAACAAACATTCATTTTTAATTCAAGAATGCACAAAAAATTAACATGGCTGCATGCAATGAAATTTCAAGTAATCAATCTAAAATCAACAAAACAATTATAACATCATATACACTGTCAACACTTTTTTATT
Organism: Mnemiopsis leidyi; assembly: GCA_000226015.1. Classification (NCBI taxonomy): domain Eukaryota; kingdom Metazoa; phylum Ctenophora; class Tentaculata; order Lobata; family Bolinopsidae; genus Mnemiopsis; species Mnemiopsis leidyi. Next base: position 154,868 of record JH154983.1, on the reverse strand, counting down.
ATGACGCAAAACAACTTTGTTAAGCTTTTAAACATTGGGCGGTCAGGGTGCCTGCATAAGTAAGTGACGCAATAATGAGATAATGAAGTTACTGATTCAATTTTGTCTACACTTAAGTAATCGTTTAGTGATAATGATCAACATGACGTGATCGCCATGTCATATTTATTATGTTTCTAGTCCGTGTGATTGCCTCTACACAGTACACAGAGCACACAACAATATAATGCTGATAAAAAGGTCGGCAACAAGTAATTACAACACATTAACACATTAAACACATTTGACACATTTAACAAGTTAAACACACTTACAGTTTTATCAGGAGATGACTCCCGGGATGAAGAATCTGTAGATAAGGGTAGCGATGTTTTCTTCTCCGGATCTGGGGACATGGATTTCTTCTTGTCTGCTGGCTTAAGCACTGATCTTCTTTTCACTCTTTTTAGCTCCTCCTCTGACGAGGAACTAGATTTTCGTTTTCGTCGGTTGGTCAGGTTTTTCTCTATCGAAGTTTTAGTCTTCTGTTTATCTAACCAGCTGTCAGAAGATTCGGCTGATAAAGTTTTACTTCTGGACGAACAAGGACTATCCGAATTTGGGGGTACAGAATTTGATTTCTTCGGAAATTTTGGCAACTTTTTCATCATCGGACGCTGCCACTTAAACTCAGGGTCCAAGTCTTTGCTTATTTGCACTTTTGATTTCAACTTCTTAGACAGAGGCATGGAAGAAGTGTTCCTGATGCAAAGCCTAGGGCTGGCCGAGGAGCTACTGGTGATGATCTTCTGAACGTCTGAGAAGTTGGAGATTCGCTTTTCTTCAGGTGTTATGTCCTTGTGATAAAGCTGCAAGTGCAGATACTTAGCAACAAACATAGTGATGTCTTGCCATTGGTCGCATTTCTTCTTACATTCCAGACATATGTAAACCCCATTTTCTTTCTTGAAGTGACTATTCAATCCTTCTTCTTGTGCTAAAGTTCTGTCCCGTGTTTTGCTCTGAATTCCGATAATTTTTTTTGCAATTCCCATGCATTTGTTGTAATGACTGTTAAGCTCATCTGCATCAGTAGAGTTGAATACAGCGTAAGGGCAATGCTTGCACTGATATTTTTTCTGTCCAGCTGCAAAGTGAATGTAATTTAGTTACAACTTGAAGAATGATTAAAGTGACAGAATAACTAAATGAAATTAAAAGAACAGTCATATCATACATTATAAGTTATTATAAAGGTATTCAGTATAACTGAGGAAAAAATGAAGTGATACCTATGTTAGGTTATGTTGAGATAACATTATTAAATAAAATAAACCTTTTAAAAATTTGTCTGAAAAATATATCAACAAAATTGTGCTCTAAATTCAATGGTCAAAACTAGCTAGTAAAAGCTATGATATATCATAGAAAATAAGATGTGATGTAAAAGAAACCTTTTGGAGGAGAATCTTTCTCTGTAGCCTGAAAGAAGGGTCGATTAGAGAAAGGGAAACTTACATGCCTTAATAATTGGTAAACGCTAAAGCACCTGCTGCTCGTACAAGTTATAGGTTAGCAAATTGCCCTTAAAGGAGCGTCATAGCGAAATGGCTCCTGAGGGAATATTAAATTATAAAAAACTCACTTTTCCAACATCAAGCATACTTTTTCTACGCCCGAGTTTCAATTCGTTCTCTGATATCTTTTCTCGAATTTCACTCTTAAAGGAAAGAAATCAAAAACCGACAGAGGTTAAAAGGAAGATTGGCCAAAGATTAAAATAAAATCGTGAAAATGGGGGGGGGGGGGGGATATCATGGGTAAATTTGAAAAGCAATAATATCTTGGTTAATAGTTAGACTTACAGGAGTTATGTTTGGTGGACTCTCTGACCTAAGAGCTGTCAAAGACCCAGGGTCCTGAAAAATAGATCAATTTATAGTTTAGTATGCCACCTCAAGGTTGGATCTCTTATGATGTAACCAAAAGTTTGGGTAGCAAATACGTGGAAGGAAACTTTGTCAATTGTTTACTGATATAGAGCATTTTACAGTTGGCATGAATAGAACTGAATGCCAAGTCTAATAATCCTATAACAGTGTAGAGAAAGGTGTGTAGAGAAAGGTGTTCATTAGGAGGGGTCAGGAATTTGTTTTGACATATAACAGTGATCAACCAATGAGAAGCCAGGTGGGACTGGCAAACAATATTAGGAATCGCTCTCAAATTAAATTTGAGAAGCCTCCCCTCTATTCAATTCTGAAACGTTCAATCATTATGCCAGCCATGTACTTGTTTATATTTATCACACCACAAACTCACAGTAAATACAGGAACCCCACGCCGCATAGGAACAGAAGGTCCAGCACTATCAGGTGAGAAAGTGTGGTTTGAAACAATCTGCTGAGCACACTTTTTGGATATACCAAACTTATCAGCTATATCAGCTACTGTTTTTCCTGATTTGAAGAGGTTGATGATCTTTAATGTGTCAACCTTCTTGTCAACCTTTCTCTGAAATACCTTGAGATTCATAAAGCATTTAACCTGTATTAGAATTTTCTAAATTCAAGATCTGAACGAATGAATGAAACTTCAAATTTTGAATATAGTAATAATACTAATAACTCCCATAAACTTCAAACAATGCAGGTTGATTAGAATAACAAATTGAGTTACCTCAACTTTTCTCCTCTTTCCTTCCCTAAAGAGCTTGGAATCTACTGATTCTGCTGAAGACACAGAATTCAATTTATCTAAATGAGGCTTCAGTGATTCTTTTGATGGTCTTGCTACATATGTTGATAATGATACATTAATCTTCTTTCTTCTTTGGCATAAGTCAATTGTTGATACAGTCTCTGTATCACTGTTAGAATTTTGTTCCTTTCTTATTTCTGTGGCAGGGTTCTCGTTCTCCTCTTTAATGGGGGTAAAATCTGAAAGATCTGGATCTGGTAGTATTAGGCAATCATCACTGTCATTGTCAGACATCTGCAAATTCAGATGGGGTTAATGGTTATGACGATCAAGAGGAACTAGCTAAAATACAGTTAATTTAATTTCGTTGAATGATCTTAATCCACAAACACATAATCCTATTTACCCCGTGATAACTCATACTTAACTCACAATTTTCATACATGCAAATTGCAAATTTAGTTTCAGTTTGAATCGGAACTTGACCACATACAATATACATATCAACCCCCTACAAAATATACATATGCATAATGACACAGCCTTTGTAACTGACTTGATATTTGTATTTGATGTAACTTTGTGAATAATAAAGTTTGATATTAGGCAGATATGGATTTTTATAGAATTTGAATGGAATTGATATAGAATAGCAGGGTTTTTTTAATTATGAAGAAAAGTCATATATGGAGGTTTTAAAGTCTTTTGAAATATATGAGTGAGGCAGGGGCATTTTTTTCAAGCAATATAGTCACTATCCTGTGTTAGCAGTATCGACTTGAAATTGAAGGGTTGTTATATGATATATATATATATATATATATATATATATATATATAGTATAGAGATATATATATATATAATATATATATATA
>JH154983.1:135455-146432 GCA_000226015.1 Mnemiopsis leidyi | reverse complement strand
TCGACAACGTGAGTCGGGTATGGTATCATCGCGACAACCTCCCGTTGACCCGTCATTTTATTTTCTCCTCGAATGAGGGTCGGACAAAATTAGACTTGTCGAGGTCACGAGGTGTTACCCTGTACCCGACTCGCGCGCGGCTTGCAGCTTGCTGCTCTTCTGGCGTAAACGGTTTGTTAAAACATAAAACGTTAGACGGATATCATCTCGTAAAACTATAAAAGTTAGACAAAACTAACAGTATATTAATTTGTGAAAGTTATGCCGTCACTGTGAAGTGTTTAAGTTTTACATCTCAAATAATTTTTGTCGGCTCCCAAATCATCAGATCTTCACCTTACCATGAACCAGGTGCTTACGCAACGCGTGCAAAAGGGCTCTGGTTAGACTTAGAGCAAATCAGATCAATGATGATAAAAGAGACATTCCTAACCACATGAGTATACTCACGGAATTACGAACGAACACGGCATTACGACCTTGACGAGATTATATCCGTCTACCGTTCTAAATCTAACGGTAGACGGATCGTTCTACTTTAGCTGCGTGAGTCGGGTATCAGTATCACCGCGACAATTACGACCCAAACGAAATTACGACATCAAATTCAAAATTCAATGACAAATGACAGTCTTAAAAATTTGCGAACGGAATTACGAACGGACACGGAATTACGAAGGGAGGGGGAATAAATACGGGATCGCATGTTGACGAGATGATATCCGTCTAAGAATAGAGTCTAACGTTCTAAGGAGAGCAGCAAACTGCTCAACGGGCGATGCGCGTCTAGAATTTCTTCGAAATTCAGAAATGCGCGATAGCGCGTGATGGCCGCGACAGTAGGTTATCAACCTACAACAAACTGCGAGCCGCGCGCGGGTCGGGTAACACCTCGACAAGATCGCATGCCAACGGCTTATTAGCTCGTAATCGTATTCTACTTATAGTTATAGACACAAGACAAAGTTCACATTGTTCAAATCATAATTTGTTTGTATCTTTTATTATGTCTAGTTTTGTTCAATTTTTATACATTATAACTACTTTCAATTTTAACTGCTTTAACTGTCAGTATTTAAAAGGGTGAGATGACTGCGGTTCGTAATTCCGTTCGCTATTTGTAATTGTACGGAATTACGAACGAACGGAATTCCGAAGTTCGTAGTTTGACTTTGAGTTGTTGTAATTCCGTGTTCGGTCGTAATGCCGTGCGGGAACCTACCACATGAATTCAAACAGACAAATAAAGAATCATTTGGCTTTATTCAATGCAATGTAGACTCCGGGTTTTAACCGTGACTGATTATTACAATTAAAGTATAAAAGATCAAAAAGCACAACCAGTCATATCAACAAAGTGAAACCAACTTTGAACTTGAAGCTATGTTGTGGGGCTTGACACGCGGAATGTTCGAAAAGTAAAATACTATATAGATATTAGAATTAGAAAAAACAGTGAAGTAAAATTCAATGCCCTAGAAGACACTAAAAGCCTGGTCCTTAGTTGATGACATTCACTGTGATTGTATCCGACTTGTATTCGACACCGTCTTCAGTATAAACAGCCCTGCAAATGTATGAAAAATAAGCCAATTGAAACTCTAAGTTTAAGTAAATGCGCAACTTTTTGAAAACTCAGTAATTAATGAAGTAGTTTTGCGCATCCAAACCATGTTAGACTTAGATTAAAGAATTACAAATGAATTGATAAATAATTGAGAATGGTTTATGATCCCAGCATCGGAACACACATTTTAAGAAATGTTCAAAGATACTTCAGCTTCTGCAGATATGGCCTTGATAAGTATTAGAATGAGATTAAAAGCACTTTAACTTAATTAGCGCCAAAAGAAAAACATGGTTTCACTTGTTTACTTACATATAAACTCCCGCGTGGCTTTCTTTAACCTTCCCGAATTTCCTGACGAATCGTTTCTTTCCTACCGTTACGGGAGCCTGGCAATCTGTCAGGGAACCGTCAACCAACTTGCAGATCTTTACAGCATCCTTGTTGATTTCCCCCTGAAGAATTTCCCCCCTTCATAAAGTGAAACGAGCAGTGGTTTAAAGCAAAACAGTCATCCAATTATTTCTGGTTCCAAATTAAAAGATGTCCATGCATCTGTCTCCTTGGTCTATCGACATGATGGTTTAAAGAAACTGACCTTCTTAGTCCTTTTGACGATGAAAACTGGTCTGCATCCCCACTTGCCTATCGGGCAATTACGAACTGTCGGCTTTTTTCCTTTGATTATCAGTTCCACTGAGAGAAGGATTTTATTTTTTAATTAAGGTAATTTATTTAGCTTTTGCTGTAAATGTATCTTCAAAAACAGTTTGATATTTATGCTACTGCATCCCTTAATGCTACTGCATCCCTTTATGCTAATGAATCCCTTTATATAAAATCAAAAATAAATGATAATGATAATCAGTGCTATTATATACGGTATTACCACTATTGGTAGTGCAATTACCATATTAATACCACGAGCTTGCGAGTGGAATTACGTATGGTAATTGCAATACCAATAGTGGTATTACTGTATTATTCAACTGAGTTGTTAAAAACAGCTGGGGTAAAATGAAAAATTTCATGGCAACATTTCATAAAAATTTATTTTACCTTTAATCGCAGGGAAGCTTTCGCAGTTGCCTGAAGGACACTTGAAATATTTATCCCCTTCACAACAGAGACTGGTCCTCTCAATAGCACTTCCGTCACACTTGTCTCCTAGTGGAGCGTACACTTTCTCTTTTCCAGACTGACAACAGTACTGTCCGTTGGAGTAAACGTAGGGGTGAGTTTCGGGACACTGAGTCTCACCTGTGGCTGTAGGAGGGAATAATTTCCTCTCTATGGTGATTGGTGAAAAAGATAATCTCTGATACTACGTAATACCACAAAGTTTGGAAAAATCTGTATTTATGCTGAGGGTCAACACTCAACATATAGTGCAGAATAAAATTCATGTATATTGCAAGCTTAGGATGACCAGCAATCAAGTAGATTTCACTCAGGAGTATAACTTTGTAGCTGCAGAATATAGTATTTAACATTTTTCGTTTTTAAGCTGCATAAGAAACCCGGAAAAAGAGTGATCAATTGTTAAATTTGACCTTTCTATAAGCCGCCCAATTGCATGATACCAATAGAAACATCAGAAAAATTGATAAAACCTTGACACGCATCAGTATTGCAGTCTCTGGATTCACTGCTGTCTCCAACACAGTCAGCTCCTCCGTTAGCAGGAGCAGGGTTTGTGCAGGTCCTGGTCCTAGTCTGGGTTCCTCCTCCACATTCAGCTGAACACTCTGACCAATCTCCAAAGTCACTGTATCCACCGTCAAGTGCTATTGACAAAATTATAAACAGACTTAGTTACATTACGCCATTATATAAAGAGACGATTAATCAGTAAATTCGCCATTTTTAAGACCACTATAAATAGAATTTAGAATTCTTGAGGAGGTGTCGTAAATTTGTTTACTTAAGTTACTTTAGTACCTTTAGTACCTCCCCAAGAATTCTGACTTCTATTGTCTTACTATTGTAAAGAACTTGCAGCGCCAGTTTTCTTTTAACGGTGCAAGTTTGACTAAGAGATTTCCGTAAGTTAGTTATTAGTCACTCAGCTGGCCGAGTGAATGTGTGAACATGATTTCCGATTTATTTACTCTAATGCCGTTGTAATTCATAACCTTTACTAATTTTGAAATTTTCAATGAGAATATGAAAGCTTTGTTTTAAGATTGTAAAAGGGGGGTATAAGTTTTTCAAGCACAGTCACTTTCTTTTACCTGGATATAGTATGCGGTATGATACAGGTCCTTGTATTGGTCCATCAGATTGGAATTCGAATTTGCTGTACTTTTGGGGCTCGTGAGCACATGCTTGGCTGTCCGGCAAACCTCGAGGGTATGGATTGTTGGATCCACCTATTCTAGGATCTTTGCCTGGTAATATGGTAATATATTAGATCGATTTAACTGCTCGTCAATTCGCTGTATGAGTATGACTTCTGCTCAATTTTGTTCAAGTTTTAGAACCGTGTTAACAATGTGCTTCGCATAAACTTAACGAAGGTAAATCTCTCCTCGTTGATTGAGAGCTTAGAAGCAATTTTGTTTAATAATAACTTTTATAGTCTGATTAATGTATTTCGTAGTAGGAGCCGACTGGATCGGGATTTTGGTAACCGGACCAAACCCGACTGAATACTGGATTGGGCCTTCAATTTTCAAGGGAGGCATGGATGGCAAAGATGAATGTCAGGATCAGGTGAAAAAAAGGTCCGAACATTAGAAGTTTTGTGATGGAACTCAAAAGAGGGCATCCTTCGAATTCTTATTTATAAATAGGACTGTAAGTGTAAGGTATGAAAGCATCTTTTTTGTTACCACAAAAAATTGTTACAAAAAAGATGCTTATTTACCTTATAGTCCTATTCATAGACATAACTAAGAATTAGAAGCTGTGTGCTTAGTCGTCGCTATCGAAAGAAATAAGTAACGAGTGGTATTGTCAATTAGAAGTTTATTAGCGGGTTCTGATAAGACAGACAGTCCGAGTACGACAAAGTACCTCATTTCGGTCTTTTCCCAGTCTCGATAGTCATAGTGAGGTGTTCAATTTGGGCAAATAAAATTTCAGTTTGGGCACCGAGAGATCAGTTTGGGCACTGGCCTGATAGGTTATCTGGTTTAAGATCGCTTGTAGCATGCTCACTTACAAGCTGGGACAGCCTAAGGCTACGATTACGAATCTCAACTTCAAGTGGATCACATTATAGCCGGCGATTCCGGGCAAATAATTAGCAAGAATTGGAAAATTTTGAAGTTTTAGGTCCGATCCGGAGAATTTTGGAAATAAAACCAGCCCTGACCGAATTGAGTTAAAGTTCACCGGATACCGGACCTACTGCAGCTCCTAGTTCATAGTTCATACCATTGATTGTCATCGAAATAAACTGATCACTGATGGTCAATGCGATCAGTGCAGTCTCCCCTGAGACGCTGCTCTCCTTTATCACAGGTCGAGTAATATAGCATTTCGAGCCATCATGCCCAAGCCTTGTCATTTGCGTTTGCCCATCCAAAAACAAAGCATAGTCTTCCAAAGTTCCTGAAATGCAGAAATAAGAATATTAGTGATTCTAATTAGTTCTTATGAAAGTCGGCATTCATATAGGACCAACTTGGTTTTTGTGTGTTACATCCAATCTTAATACTTTTATTACCTTATAAGGACGTCAGAACTCTTGGGAGGAGAAGGAAAATAGCTTTAATAGGAGATAGTGTTTCTCAAAATGAAGATAGAATTAGAAACATTGATTGGTCGACTCGATTACTTCCAACGAATTTTGACGTACGCGTATTTAGAATTATATCGTCGCATCCATATGCTGAATAGTACCATTTTCATTGAAGAAGGATATCTGCTTTGTAGTTCCACGAAGGTCGTTATTTCTAGCATACTTCAACAGTACTGTTATGTTGTATAAGTCGATCCCACTCAGAGATGGATCGATATCAGCTTCACACTTTTCATAATAGCAATCGTTTTCAAACTGACTCCCTGCGAAGTTGTATCAATTCATACATTTTTGCGATCGATAGAATTAGTAGATTGGTTTTAGGGAATTTCTTGATAGTACGCGCTGGTACTGTTAGGCTTCTTATCAGCCCAGTCTATACATTTGAGGCTTAATGGACGAACCCTTTATATTTCAATTCAATATTCAATAAGTATAAAGATTATTTCTAAGAAGATCACATCCACCAGGTGGATGTGATCTTCCAATTGTGGATTCCACCTCATACAATTGTACCTGTAAATATACTTACACGACTCTGAAGAGCAATTAACATCAAGAACCATGATGAATAATAGCAATGTAGTGATTGTAACACTCTTCACAAACGCAGAACCAGAGCCAAAATTCTGCAACAACATGCTATGAATATCTCAATATGATTTATTAGTCATGTAAATGTAATTAAACTAAAAAGAGCTGTTAGCCAGTAGTTTTTAAATCTTACACTTCTAGTTCTTATCTTACCTAGAATACTAACCTAGCCCTTCTCGCGGTCACAATTAAGGCTAAGTTTCATTAAGCTTTACGCAATTAACGTATGACTGTATGAGTATGATCGAATGAGCTGTTAAGGCAGGGGCAGAGCAGATAGCCAAAGGTCAAATGCATTGAAAAATTTTCAGAAAGTTGATGATCATTTGACAAAATAATTTTTCTCCTAAGTCAATAACTTGGCCACCATCCTTCGTCTTTATATCAACAACAAACTACTTACGTTATAGTTTTATAGTTCTATTTGACACAATATACTTTAGGCATAGCTAATTGTATACCATTTTTCCCGAACACAAAATAGGTTCCGTTGTATTTTGGCTGAGTTTTTACGTTTTGAGAAACTGGTAAAATCGCGGCAGCCAATAACCCCCTTGTTCCATAAGTGCTAAATTTAATTTACTTAAATATATGGGTGAAAAACGCAAAAGCCAATAACGGAATAAACCACTTGCCAATAACCCTTACCATAACGCCTGAGTACCATTCTTATATATTTGACCAAAAAATGTCCATATATTTTAGGAGGAAATTGTTTTTTCTACGACCTGTTCCATTCCAAAATAATCTTCTCATTTTTTATCTATTACCATGTTTAAAGTTTTACAGCGCCAATTACAATTGCGCGTGACATTAGAATTAGATTATTCCAATTAATTTCAGGGCAATCTTTCATGCGATTGCCTCCGCCCAAATAATTTAGTTAAAATTTAAACGTGGACCGGTGGACCTATTTTTTTGACCGAATTTCAGTAAAATCGCAAAAAAATTTGGGTAAAAAATATTACAAAAATGATATCACCCATATTAATATTATATATTTAAGTGAAAATGTGGCCATTATAATTACTATAATGATAATATGGCCACGAATTGACAAATATAAAAGTCAGGCTGATAAGGTGAAATCAGTAAAAGTAAATAAGGGCTCCGTCCAAACGCGTGTTGCTCACTTGCTGGTGATACCATCCTTCCGGGCTGCAAGAAGATGTTTATATATGACCTCCCTTACCTCATCGAACAAAGTCATAAAGGAATTCTATAATACATTCTATAATACATATATAGTCATGATGAAACGAAAAAAGAATATGCGATAAGGGGAGTATATATTCCGATATATTTCGCAGAACAAATAAGCGGTGCAACTCCGGGATTTCGATGAGGTTACCTGTCGGTCAGCTGATTACAAATGCTTCTTTCTAGACAAAATATATGTATCCTCACCCAATATTAGGTGAGGGAGGACACCCAAACTATTGTGGGACAACAAATTATCAAAATCTTTTGTAAAATATTTCAAGATGAAGACGCTGCTGTCCCATTCTTATATCACAACCCCTGGTAAATAAATATATATGACCTGCCTTAACTCATCGAACAAAATGATGAAGGAATTCCATAATGCATAGTCATGATGAAACGTAAAAAGAATATGTGTGATGAGGTCAGTACATATTCCGATATTTATTTTGCAGAATAAATAAGCGGTACCGCGGTGACTCTGCTGCCCCACCATTAATACAGCTTAGGGTTTCGATGTGGTAACCTGTCGGTCAGCTGATAAAAAAGGTTTTTTTAGCTCGACATAAATATACTATAGCGCTGGCAAGCGCGACCGGGGAAAAAACTCCCGCCCTCCTTGCCAGGGACTGCAGGGACCAAGAAGGTCCCCCTTTTCCAACGACAAGGAGGGACCGAAGGCCACGACGCAGGCCCGTTAACGGAGGAGGGGGCCTTTCCCTCCTATTTGCTCTCTCCACTCAATTATTTCCTCTCTTTGCTCTCTCAGCTCCACCCTTCCTTCTTCTCCCCTTTGCTCTCTCCAATACCCCTTCCTTTTCTCTTTGCTCTATCCGCCCTTCCTTCTTGCCTCTTTGTTCTCTCCACTCTCCCTTCCTTTCCTCTTTGCTCTCTTCACTCTTCCATACTCTCCTCTTTGCTCTCTCCACTTCCCTTCTCCTCCTATTTTATATGCATCTATTCTCCCACCCTCCCTTCTTTGCTGTCTCTTCCACTCCTCTTTACTCTCTCCACTCTCCCTTCCTTTCCTCTTTGCTCTCTTCACTTTCCCTTCCTCTCCTCTTTGCTCCAATTCCACTCTCACTTCCTCTCCTTTTTTCTCTCTCCATTCTCCCTTTTTCTCTTCTTTGCTCTCTCTTCCTCTCCTCTTTGCTCTCTCCACTCTCTCTTCCCCTCCTAATTGCGCTATCCATGACTCTCCCATCCTCTCCTCTTTACTCTCACCACTTTCCCTTTATCTCCTCTTTGCTCTCTCCACTCTCCCTTCCTCTCCTCTTTGCTCTCTCCACTCTCCCGTTCTCGCCTATCTGCTCTCTCCACTCAATTATTTCCTCTTCTCTTATTTGCTGTCCCAACTTTCGCTTCCTCTCCTCTTTGCTCTCTCCTTTCTTCTTTCCTCTCCTCTTCGTTCTTTCCACTCTCCATTCCTCTCTTTTTTGCGCTCTTCACATTCCCTTTCTCTCTTCTTTGCTCTCTTCAGTCTTCCTTCCTGTTCAATTCACTCTCCACTCTATCTTCATGCGATGACGGGAGATGGCATGTTTTGGGGATTATTAGGCAGTGCTAGAATATCAAATTGAGGTAACAAGGTAAAGGTAATGCATGATTATGCATAAGAATCGAGCCAAAGAAAGTGAAAACCAGGAGTGAACAGGGACAAGCTGGTCACGCGATAGAATAAGGTGATAGAAGAATTTAGTCAACCCATCAAATAAAAGGTTATGGGAATCAGAGGGTGATTGTGGTTAAGGGCTTATCAAGTAGAGAAATTAGGGGTTTTGACTGCCCGAAGAGACGAACTTACGAGGTAGAATAGCCGAATGCTGAAAAAAAGATGCAGACCTGCGAATAGAAAATAATATAAGAATAGAATAGAAAATAATATAAGATGGAACAGCGTGCATTAATATATCAGCGAAGTTGTGGGTTGAAATGGAAATGGAATGTAAAAATCGAGCTATGGAGAACACATAAATGAAGCACGGTGTAAAAAGTTGCGCACTGAAACTAAAAAAACTGTAGAAGGATGAGGAAAGTAATTCAATTTTTGGGATATGACATAAAACTGTTTGAGGCCGTTTGAAGTCGTTGGTGGAATCTTTGTTCATACTTAGGTTGGCTGCTGTTACGAACTTTTCCATTGATCACGTGACCACTTGCAGGTACTATTTTTATATTTAGGTTCATGTGAGATGGCGGAGATCAAGTCCTTTTATGTGAACCCTACCCGACAAATGCCGCATTAACACGCCGAAAAAAGCTTAAATATGAGTCATGGAACTATAGAATTATTGATTTATCGTTATGGTTGCCTTCAGCCAATTCCTCATTGCGACAACGTGGTTTCCAAATTCCAACACCTCCTTTACACAGATGGATTCACCTACAATCTCTGCAAAGACAGAACAACCTCTTCCATCACCACCTGGAGATGCTCGAAGAACCGCAGCAAGAAGTGCCCTTGCTTCGTCTACTTCAACACTACGGACGAATCCCTCACTGCCGGACCTAATTAGGAGCAGAACCACCCCGTAGATGCCCCGGTAGAGCAGAATAAGAACCTCACCATCCCCCTGAGTCGGAAGGCGGAGGATCAGCAGCTCACCTCGACACAGGACATCCTAACAAAGACTCTCTCCTCTTCTACTCCTGAGCTGAACGTTATCCCTTCCTAAGCTGAAGTCCCTTGCCCGAGTTTCACAACGAGCTAAATCTTCTGGATCAGTCAACCACCCTGGAGCCCCCACCTCTGCTGAGTTCGAGCTCCCTCCGACTTGTCAAATCACTCAACGAGTCGAGGAATTGTTATGGTATTGATCGACTATGACTATGCACGCAAGAGCATCATGGTAGAAGACTTCCACTTGGGCCTGACAGTCCACCGACTCCCCTGAATCAACAGTGATGGCCCCGTAATCCTTTCACCCCTACGCTCATCTACTGTATCTAACTATGATGTAATCAAACTTTACAACAACTATTTTAATCCGAACTTCGAACGCGAATCACGAGACGCTGAGATTTTTTCTTTCAATATGTTACCCAATATTAACTTACTTACTTCGTTCTTCCGTTGAGTTTATCAGTTAGGTGCAAGTCCATCATATGTCACAACTTTAGCTTTCCAAGTCCAACAGAGAGTTGGAATTTGCACAGGAGTATTTGGAAATGTAGTAAGGAATTGGGAGAATTTTTCCTTGAATGCTTGGAACGTTTTGTAATTGTGCGACTTGACTTCGGCAGGCACCACGTTCCAGAGGCGTGCTCCCAACACAGCGGACGATCCATCGTACAAAGATTAGTTTCTTTGAGAGCATCCTCAAGGCCCTTAGTTCCCCTTCTTGAGGTCTCTCGAAAGTTCATGCCGATATCGTTTGGGGAGAGGCCTCTGATCAGAATCTTCCACACTTGCAGGATGATGTAGCGCTCACGTCTACGTTGCAGAGACATAAGGGACATATCTTTGAGTCTTTTCCAGTAATTATCATTTAAGGGCTGAAATCCTACTCGTGAACGTCTTTGAACACCCTCAATAGCTTGAATCTTACCTATTTTGATACGGATGATTCTCCGTAAAAGTGATTTGTGTAGGGTTAGCATGACATTTTTGTTACGTGTTTTAAAAACACTTATAAGTTAAAAATGAAATGCAGGACGCCTGCAGAACTCGCACTTTTCAGAGCTTCCGTTCTGACGGATTAAAAAGTGCAGCTCGCAACATTTCGGAGCATTTTCACTGCGCTAAATGCAGAGCGGAAGCGCAGAGCTGCACTTTTGAGCCCTCAATTCTCGAGCGCGGCNCAAGAAACGTCTCGGTTCTCGCGCTATGACACCCATCCGATAAAATCCGCGTGCCGCATAGTCC
>JH154983.1:124953-135444 GCA_000226015.1 Mnemiopsis leidyi | reverse complement strand
TGAGAGAGTAATATGAAAAGGGTAACTAAAAAGGGATACAAAAATGTCAGATTCAAAATAAGATCCGCTCTCGTGTGAGCTCTATCAAAGTTCTGCCAGTGTCGTCTTGATTCCCGCTCTTGGCACCCAAGATCACGTGGTGTCTGCTTTACCGCCGTCCTCCAATCAACGAGCGCCATCTCCGTCTTAGTGTCGGCGTATATCTGTTTTGACGTACTGCTTCTTTAACACCGAAACATAAGACGATCTCAGTATCTGCACCGTTGACAGGAGGTTTGTTTGGGTGTCGTCTCTGTTAAACTTAGCATGGGAAAGTAAACTACTGAAAGTAGAGGACGGTTATAGAATCACAAAACTTACCGAAAGTTACCTCCCAAACGTAATACTAAGTCTAAATTGAAAGAGAGCTTATAAACATATGTGAAGTCGTATTTAACCAAACTCCATATTACAACAACTCCCCTCTCAAAAAACAAAAAGAATAATCAATAGTTTGGTTATTCTTTAAGTTACAGAGACAATTCACAATCAGAATTAAACGCTCGAATCCAAAAAACATGGCAAACTCAATACACTTAAATTACAAAATTGAACATTAAACAATAAAATAAACACAGATCTTGGTGGCTACATGGCGGTGTTTTCGACCATGAAACCTCCAGGCAAAATTGCCATAAATACCTAGGAGCGATATTGCTACCGTCTCCTGTTGAATTAGTACCGTTCCTCTAGGCACTATGGTAGTGTTGAACCGGTACAAGTGCTGCGGTTTCTTCGACAGACACATTGAGATTCAACAACCACCATAATCGTCTTAGAAGGTCCTTTATTGCCCGTATAAATCGTTCGTGGTACAGGTCGAGACCGGAATTCAGTAGGACAAGTGAGAGAGTTATATAAAAAGGGTAACTAAAAAGGGATACAAAAATGTCAGATTCAAAATAAGATCCGCTCTCGTGTGAGCTCTATCAAAGTTCTGCCAGTGTCGTCTTGATTCCCGGTCTTGGCACCCAAGATCACGTGGTGTCTGCTTTACCGCCGTCCTCCAATCAACGAGCGCCATCTCCGTCTTAGTGTCGGCGTATATCTGTTTTGACGTACTGCTTCTTTAACACCGAAACATAAGACGATCTCAGTATCTGCACCGTTGACAGGAGGTTTGTTTGGGTGTCGTCTCTGTTAAACTTAGCATGGGAAAGTAAACTACTGAAAGTAGAGGACGGTTATAGAATCACAAAACTTACCGAAAGTTACCTCCCAAACGTAATACTAAGTCTAAATTGAAAGAGAGCTTAAACATATTTGAAGTCGTATTTAACCAAACTCCATATTACAACACACTCTCCCTTCCTCTCTTCTGTGCTGTCTTTACTTTTCTTTCCTCTCTCTTTGCTTTCTCCACTCTTCCTTCCTCCCTTATTTACTTTCTTCACTCTCCCTTCCTCTTCTCTATACTCGCTCCACTTTCCCTTCCTCTCCTCTTTACTGTCTCCACTGTGCCCTTCTCTCCTCTTTACTTTCTCCACTCTCGCTTCCTCTTTTGTTAAATCTCTCCACTCTCCCTCAAGTGGGAGGGGTAAAAAAAGGTTCCCTTTCTGGAGGTCTCTCGAGAGTTTATGCCGATATCGTTTGGAGAGAGGCCTCTCAGAATCTTCCACACTTGCAGGATGATGTAGCGCTCACGTCTACGTTGCAGAGACATAAGGGATATCTCTTTGAGTCTTTTAGAGTAATTATCATTTTTAGGGCTTAAATCCTACTCGTGAACGTCTTTTGAACAGCCTCAATAGCTTGAATCTCATCTATATATATGATAAGATTCCACACTGGGGAGTTGAATTCAAGAATGCTCCGTAAAATTGATTTGTATAGGGCTAGCATGACATCTTTGATACGTGTTTTAAAAACACTTAACACCCATGATGCTACACCCTAGCTTAAGTTACCGTTTCACAGATATGGCAGGACCAGCTAAGATCATGAGATATGATGACACCCAAATCTCTGACACTCTCTGAGGGGTATAAAGTTCCCCAGCTAATGAAGTGTAGCTCATAGTAAGGGGAGAGAAAGGTGGACCACTTATTCAGAGTGAGCTTCGAGTGAGCCGATCTGCTTGGATATCTAATTCTGGTGTCGTCAGCAAAGACAGTGGATAAAATCACACACAACTCCAGATCGCTGATGAACAAGATAAACAGCAACGCGGTACCAAGACTAAGGATGTCGAAAATGAAGGACTCATGGACTCCATCAAGAACAAGAACTTGATCTTGGTTGCTGAGGAAGGATTTTTCTAGCTAATGAGAGAAGAATGGAAGCCATAACGATCCAGCATAGAAATGAGCAGCTCATGATCTATACGGTCAAACGCCTTGGCGTAGTTTGGGTATATTGAGTCGGTGTCCTTTCCATCGACAAGCCCTTTGTAGATCATATCAAAAGGTAAGAAGAACTTGGGGTTCCTTAATTCTAGCCACAACTCTTGTCTCACGAATGTCATAACACACTAGATTGAGGGACCTCTCAAGCTCCATGACTGTATGATATTGGTACCAGTACTTTCGATACTTTTACTTATGATGTTAAAAACTTGTTTTCTATCGACTACTTCATCCAACTCTTGATAACCTAGCAAAATTAAATCCAGATAAACAAAACGACTAAACGGCAATAAGGAATAATCATGAATGTATATGAGTGTAACACTTATGCAGTCTGTTTGTGATCCCCGTCCTCTCTACGTTTATACAACAAGTACTCTGGTCAGTCATTTTTGTGTATTATAAGGCTGGGGAAGAATTTTATTATATGATTGATTGTGGTGTTGATATTGCTATTTTTGTTTTATTAATTTTATTTTATCAATTGCAGACGCGAGGGTCTGAGACTCTGAGATGAAGAAAGTTGAAAGGTATGGCTAGATCTAATATATATCTTAGTGCATCAGGCAAAGTCGACATGCATTACTACTTTAGTAGTCAAAACCGAAAACTAGTATGTATCAACAGCAGCCATTATCATCAGACAAGTTGGAATAAAAATGTTTTAGTTTCACGGCCAATATTTTCACTGTTGCTTCCATGGTATTCCATCAGCAGTCTTTGCGGCAGAATTTACTTTTACAACATATCTACTGCTCAAATTCTATGCTTTTAGCACTAGCAGAGGGCAAATCGAAGAAGCCTCTTTAAAATTTGAGAGATGGAAATCTGGCGTCCGCCTGAGACCGTGAGACCTAACTAAGCGGGCGCAATTCTTGTTAGTAATAGTAGTGGACATGTCGGCTTTGCCTGATGTTGAGCTCGGACTCTCACCAATCAGAAAGGATCCGGCCAAAAAGATAGCACCACTTTCTAGTTTGCCTGGGAACCTCAGTCTTTGTTACTTTGCAACGCAGCGCCCGGTTACTTTCTAGCTGGATCCTCTTAGATTGATGGAACTGTTTTGATTTTACAACTGCAAATAGCAGGGCGTGAAGAGAGAGCTGAGAGATCGTGGAAACGTTTTGATAAACTTAACGCATGTGTAAAAATAAAATCTGTGCAGTTCTTTAGTTTTAGTTTTACCTTTTTATGCAATTCACACGGAACATTGCCGTGAAAGAAATAATTTTTTCTAAATTTGAATATTTTTTAGTTTCTCTTCTACGTATATGGTTGTAACTGCATAATTAGTCAATTAGTCAGATTTCCTTTTTTAGAATTAACAGTAGTATTAACATATTTATTTTAGGTTGTAGAAATTTCGTGAATAAATTTATTACAACAATTTTTGATCCTGCTGCTTTGTACAGGAAGTTTGAAATCTCTATTAAAAATATTTCGATACCTGGGGAAAAATTTGACAAATATCCAACTACAGATTTAGTATTCTATTTCTAGTTTATAACATGTGATCACTGACTGGGCTTTTAGATGTCTTAAACTTTTCACCTTACATTTGAATATACTTTGACACTTTGTAGTGAGAGGATGGAATACCGAGGGGCACTGTGTTAAAGTGATATAAGTGGGTTCCAATCCCACCGACCATTTATGTTCCCAGATACTTTTAGTTTCCTTATATATATAAAACACTTAACAATGACGGCATGAATTTATATAAAATAATTTTTGTCTGCTCACAAATCATCAGATCAATAATGATAAATGGAGACATCCCTTCCCACATAAATTCAAATAGACAAATAAACAATCATTTTGCTTTATTCAATGCAATGTATACTTCGGGTTTAAACCGTGACTGATTATTACAATCAAAGTAAAGAAGATTAGGAAGTACAATTTCAGTCATATCAACAAAGTGAAACCACCTTCAAAGCTATATTGTGGGGCTTGACACGTGGAAAGTTCAGAAAGTAAAATACTAAATAGATATTAGATAAACAGTGAACTATAATCAAATGTTCTAAGAAAAAAGATACTAGATGTTCTAATATTTGTCAGCAAACTTTGTTATGTTATATTTTAGAAGACACTGACAGCCCCAGGTGATCCTTAATTGATGACATTCACTGTGATTGTATCCGACTTGTATTCGACACCGTCTTCAGTATATACAGCCCTGCAAATGTATGAATAATAAGCCAATTCAAACTCTAAGTTTAAGTAAATGCGCAACTTATTGAAAACTCAGTAATTTATGAGGTAGTTCTGCGCGTTCAAACCATGTTAAATTAAAGAATTACAAATGAAATGATAAATAATCAAGAATGATTTATGATCCCAGCATCGGGACTCACAATTTTAAAGATATTCAAGCTTGATCTTGATTAGGGTTAGAATAAGGTAAAAAGCACAACTTAAGCACTAAAAGTAAAAACATTTCTAGTTGAATTGACTTACATATATACTCCCGCATGGCTTGCTTCAACCTTCCCGAATTTCCTGACGAATCGTTCCTTTCCTACCGTTACAGGAGCCTGGCAATCTGTCAGGGAACCGTCAACTAACTTGCAGATCTTTACAGCATCCTTGTTGATTTCCCCCTAAAGGAAAAACTCAAATCATATTAATAAGTTGATACGAGCAGGAAATCAATGTTCATCAACAGCAGGTTCATCAATGGTTCACTGTTATTAGATTATTTCAGGTCCCGAATTTAGAGATATTCATGATTCTATCTTCTAAGCCTTTATCTTGGTTGTGAGTAACTAACCTCCTTTGTCCTTTTGACGATGAAAACTGGTCTGCATTGCCACTTGCCTATCGGGCAATTAAGAACTGTTGGCTCTGTTGCTTTGATGATTAGTTCCACTGAGAGAAGGGTTTTTTTTAATTGGGTAATTCGTTTAGCTTTGCCATAATCCGTTTCATATTTATGCCACTGCCAGTCTGCCAAAGATTCATATTATTGGTTTATATTAATATCAAGTGAATATGAAATTTAAACAAGAAAATATTTTTAGCAATAAATGTTTATAAGGAATGATCAATTATCATTTATCAATTACAAGCTGTAAACCCGGCCTTCGGCCGGGATTTCCAGTACGCGCATCACCGTCGACCAGCATGGTCCAAAGCTTTTTAGATTTTTCCAAAGCTTTCGACCTGGTTGAACACACTGTATTACTTGAAAAGTTATATCTCTATAACGGTATAAGAGGTCCATCACAAGACTAGCTTAGATCCAACCACAGCAGACGTAGTCAATTTATAAGAGTCAATGGTGCTGACTCTAATAAGACGGAAATTCGCTTTGAGGTACCACAAGGCAGTATCTTGGGACCTCTCCTATTCACTATATACACCTACGACCTACCTAATGTAGATAAGGCAGCTGAATTCATACTCTATGCAGATGATACAAATATCATAGTGACTGGTAATGGCATGTGTGAAATCAAAAGCAAGGTTGAAGTCTGGCAACACAGCTTTTATCATGGGTAAACGCTAATGGCCGACCATTGAATCTTAAAAATACTAATTACATGGTTTTTTAGCAAGAAAACCGTTAATAAGGAAATTAGTTTCGCAATTAACGGCTTACCGATAAAACACGTAAGCGAAGCCAAGTTCCTTGGTGTAATCATTGACATGCAGTGCTCATATGCTAGCTCTTACCATGTAATAAAATTTAAGTGTGATCTCTATTTATATCATATTTGATGGCCCTTAGATGCCAGCCCGGTTAGGGAAACAATCAATCAAGTACTGATTATGGTTTTCCCCTTGTTCCCCCATTCATCCCCTGATCCCCATCCCCATCCCCCAGCCCCCTCAGTTCTACTGTTCAAAATCTATTGTTTCTAGAAATAAATAAGGTGTCAAGAAATACCGGACAGACGTGCATATTTATATAAGTAGTAAGATTGAAACATTCGTGAAAGGTTTTTCAACTTACAGCTCATCAGATCGAATATAATTGAGGTTCCTTACCGCATTTTGCTCTGTTGCATTCTCTGGTTTTACTGCTGTCTCCAACACAGTCAGCTCCTCCGTTAGCAGGAGCAGGGTTTGTGCAAGTTCTAGTCCTAGTCTGAGTTCCTCCTCCACATTCAGCTGAACACTCTGACCAATCAGACCAATCACTGTAACGGCCCCTAACTGAAGCAAGAGTGACCATTCCTATCTCATGTTGATCATTCAAATAGTAATTTTCACTCAAATCTGAGAATTTTTAAAAGTATCTAATCAAGGATTGCTTTCGTCTCACGAGTCAAATCGGTTAAAACAATTTTCGATTAAAAGCTGTCCAATGGACAGCCTGTCTATTATAAAAAAGAGAGACAAGTTTTTACCGGTTGAAAATTGTTTCATAACTTTTTGCCCATAATCGTTCCTTTAACTGATAGGTCAGTCCCCAGAAATCTGGGCTCAAAATTTGACAGGTTTCGTTAGGCTCATACAAATTTTCTACAATTTGTGTGTAAAACTACTGGAGATAGAAGTAATATCGTGAATGTTCGTGTTTTTCTTAGAATCACGCATATTAGTGCAAAATCTATAACCGGCTTATAATTTTTCGAAATAATGAAATTACATGATGGCAACATTTCATGAAAATTTATTTTACCTTTAATCGCAGGGAAGCTTTCGCAGTTGCCTGAAGGACACTTGAAATATTTATCCCCTTCACAACAGAGACTGGTCCTCTCAATAGCACTTCCGTCACACTTGTCTCCTTGTGGAGCGTACACTTTCTCTTTTCCAGACTGACAACAGTACTGTCCGTTGGAGTAAACATAGGGGTGAGTTTCAGGACACTGAGTCTCACCTGTAGGAAGGAATAATTTCTTCTCTATGGTGATTGGTGAAAAAGGTAATCTCTGAAACCACGTAATACCACAAAGTTTGGAATAATCTGTATACATACAGATTATTCCAAACTTTGCGGTATTACGTGGTATCAGAGATACATGAATGCTTAGGAGTGAGGGTCAACATAATGTGCAGCATAAAAAGTAAAAACAATGTATAATATTGCTAGCTTAGGATGGCCAGCAGTCAGATAGATTTCGCTCAAGAGCTGCAGAATATCGTATTATAAAATGTTTCGTTTTTAATTGCATCAGAAACCCGAAAAAAGAGTTAGTCAATTGTTAGATTTGACATTTTATGAGCCGCCTTTGGATAATGCGTCAATATTGACTTCATGACCCTTTTGTATTACAAATTTCCACACTGGCATACTAATAGAAACATTACAAAAATTGATAAAACCTTGACACCCTTCGGTGTTGCATTCTCTGGATTCACTGCTGTCTCCAACACAGTCAGCTCCTCCGTTAGCAGGAGCAGGGTTTGTGCAGGTCCTGGTCCTAGTCTGGGTTCCTCCTCCACATTCAGCTGAACACTCTGACCAATCTCCAAAGTCACTGTATCCACCGTTAACTGCCGATGCTGCCCCTATTGACAAAATGGTTTTAAGATAGAGTACAAACCGGGACCACGTTATTTGCGATCAAATTTAAGCTCAAATTTTTCTAGGTAGAAAAATTGTTGACCCGACATATGGAGGCCCCTTGTTCGGATACCTAGCGATTTTTCCACCTTCACCGATAGAACAGCTCAGCAGCAAACCAGTCTTTGTTTGATAATTCATTTCCAATTCTCTGTTGTGCTCTGGGGTGGTCGGATAATCTGATGGCCCTATCAACTTTTGATGAGACTATAGGTCACATAGGTCACATCGGTAGAAGGATACATTTTTTGCTTGTGGATCAGGCTATGGAAAAACTTTCAAGGTTTACGTCATCATTTTTTCGTTACTTTCCTTAATTTTTATCCATGCGTTCCTCCATATTTATAAGATAAGGCAATACAATTTCTTTCCAGCCTTCTTTATACTTTAAGCTATATACAGATCCTTTCGGAAGGATACAACATCGGTAAATCTAGTTCAACTCATTGCGGACTGAGGGGTTACTGAATTGACTATCAGTGGAGATTGTGTCTGTTCAAATATCTGCCCAGTACAAATCATATCGTTGCTTGGTTGATACGTGAAGTATAATCGTCTGGCTAATATAATAATCTGGATCAGCTGTAAGTTACATTTTACAAGAGGAAAAAATACAAGAGGATAAAATTGTTGATGGAATGTGTCGAGTTCATGTTTGATCATCTCACATTGAATAACAGTGAAAAAATCCATATCAGTTATAAATTTCGTTTACAGTACTTGCCAATTCTGTAGGAAACTGACGCTCGATCGTAGTCATCGAACCTAAACCCTACAATCTTCTTGGTCCAGATCGATCTCCAATCATTCTGTGCACACAAATCGTCGGACAACTCTACGTCGACAACTTCCTTGTTGTTGCAGGCAATAAATATTCGGGGAACACCTAAATTTCTTGTTAAGGTTATCCTCCAAATTTTCTCGGTCTCTGAGGGGAGGTCCACAGGAAATGTTGGCCAATAATTGAGGCAGTATGGGATATACCAGTGAATAGAATCCTCGCCGAATAGGATAGCCACTCCTCCTGCATATTCCCCCCAACCCCAGGAGTCCGGAGCAGTTTGGAAGTACACAATCATTTGCTCCCTATCCGTATTCCCAACCTCACCGTCAGTCTTTATCTCAAGAGGGGCGGTCTCCGGGTCAGCGTATATAAACAAATACGGTTTTTGAGGTCGAGCTTTCCAATCTGGGCCTGCTGTAGTTTTATAAATTAAAATTTACAATTTTACATGTGGTGGTAGAATGATCTTGTTTAAATTTGATGGAATCCATTTTAACAGTAATATATGACGTTTGAAGTAAAAATTAATGGATTAAGATATAAGATATATAATGTATCTTATGTAATTTTTTGGCTGAGATAGAGAAGAATATCATGGAGCTAAGATTCACTTAACCAGTCGCTTACACACGCTACGCGCCCGGCTGCGCACCCCTGGTGGCACGTGCGACGCGCGCAAAAGGGCTCTGGTAAGAACAAGAGCTGAGACAGAGATTGCCCGTGCCTGTCATAAACCAGCTCAAATCAGCCGCTGCAGTCAACCAGCAGCCCATCCCACCACCCCAGACCCTACCCCGGTGGTGGAACATCAGTCAGTTTGTCCCACCAGCACCTTCGTGCTATTAAACGCACAGGGTATCACTCCCCAGGCCACTAGCTCCTAGAGGTGGAAGTCTAGTTACCATCCCTTTGGACACTCTTGAGGAGTGTTGTAGTAACTTCGTGCCATTTATCTGTATTACGGAGACGTGGCACAAGTCATATGTCACTGCGATAGCCAGATTGCAATTGAAGACTTTACAGCACAATGGTCTGATATAGAGAAGGTCCAGAGAGGAGGTGTACTGTTGTACGTGCAGTCGTGCACGACAGTCTGCCTGTAACGGAGTGAGCAGTATTTGCAGAGGATAACTGTGAAGCCGTTATGTGCACATTAGGCAGCATCGACACCATCCTGGTCAATCTTTATAGGCCCCCAGCCAGTTACGGTAACCCTTGGTTTTGACTGGAGAGAGCCTACACTATAGGCCGCACAGGTGCAGTATTACCAGACCCCTACTCCCTCGCGGCCCTACACTGCTTTGAAGGGGATTTGAAGCAGATCAGTAACTAACTCCGCGAGGTGAACTGGCGGCAACTTTCCAACTTATGTGTGGAAAGTGAGGACGATCGTTAGTCCCCTAAAGGATGGAGACGGTAACATGGAGACCGACCCTAAGGCCATGGCTAATATCCCACAGCACCCATTACTCATGGGCATTCACAGACCCCGCAAATCCTAGGATTCGAGACACCACGTCGAACCTCCCACAGCCCACTAGAGGATATCGAGTTTAGTACTGAAGATATCATGAAGGCCATCGACGAGATAGACACGTACTCGTCAACATCCCACGAATGCATTCCAGCCTGCATTCTTAAAGCATATAAATAACCCCTTAGCTCTCTAATACACATGCTCTGGAAGCAGTTCTTCTCGAAAGGCATGATACCACAATCTCTCAAGGAGAAGTTCATTGCCCCAATCTACAAAGGGAGAGTAAAGCAGATCCGGCTAACTGCTTAACCCAGCTGTTGAGTCA
>JH154983.1:78669-124942 GCA_000226015.1 Mnemiopsis leidyi | reverse complement strand
TTTCGCCTGGATCCGGGAGTTTCTGACCAACCGGAAACAGATAGTCACCGTAGATGGTTTTCACTCGGAGCCAACAGATGTCTTGAGCGGGGTTCCACAGGGAACGGTATTGGGTCCAGTTCTTGATCAACATCAACGACCTAGAGGAGGTGGTTCACTCCTCCACGGCAGCGAGTTTTGCAGATGAAACTCGCCTTACCACTTCCATCAGCCAAGAAGGAGACACTGCTCAGTTACAAGGCGATTTAAACAAAGTCGTTGAGTGGTCTATCCAGAACAACATGGTTCTACACGACGGGAAGTTTGAGTTCCTGTGTTACCGAACAGTAAGCTCCAAGTGGCTGCAGGAAATGCCCTACACCTGCCAAAAAATGGAGTACATTACACTAGCAGGTTTCACACTTAATCCGAAACCATCCGTTAGGGACCTTTGGGTAACCCTGACACCGGATTACCACTGGAGTACACAAATCAACCAGATGGCTGCTGGCGCTACAAGAATAGCTTCATGGGCACTAGGAGTTTCCGCGACAGAAGCTCTGTCGTCATGATGACCTTGTGGAAGTCCCTTATTCGTTGGAAGTTGGAGTACTGCTGCCCTCTATGGCACCCCCATAAACTAGAGGATGCGAGAGCACTAAAGGATGTCCAGCGCTTCTTTACCCGCCAAATCCTGGAAATGAAAGATGCTGACTACTGGGAGAGGCTCAGCAAGCTCAAGCTCCAGTCATTTTAGTGGAGAAGAAAGCGCTACATTATTATCCACGTTTGGAAAACCCTACACAACCTGGTGCCAAAAGATTTAGATATGAAGTTTTACCATCAGGAGAGGCTAGGATGGAGAACTAGAACACCCAAGTTCTCTAGTAGAGGCAAACAATCTTCTAAAACAGTCTACGATGCCTCGTTTGCTGTAAACGGCCCCAAAATCTGGAACACATTGCCCAAGGAAGTAAACACTGTTACAAACATTGACGGGTTTAAAATGTGCCAGGGAAAATTTCTTGAGACTATACAAGACAAGCCCCCAACAACGGGATACACTGCAGCAAATGCCAACTCCATATTGAACTGGTTTAACCAGCCGGGTGGCCTTCGTGACAAGTTGTGACCCTGTAGATTCCTGCCCAACCTTTCAATAAGGTCCAATTCTTGTCAAAATCGAGAAAAATCACTTACATTAAGAAATATCTTTTTTGTGTTCAGAACCGCGAATGTGACAAGATGAATAACCGGCTAGGCAGCTAATTTTTAAAATAATGAAATTACACGACAACACTCCATGAAACTTTATTTTACCTTTAACAGTAGTCAAGCTTTCGCAGTTGCCTGAAGGACACTTGAAATATTTATCCCCTTCACAACAGAGACTGGTCTTCTCAATAGCACTTCCGTCACACTTGTCTCCTAGTGGAGCGTACACTTTCTCTTTTCCAAACTGACAACAGTACTGTCCGTTGGAGTAAACGTAGGGGTGAGTTTCGGGACACTGAGTCTCACCTGTAGGAGGGAATAATTTCTTCTCTATGGTGATTGGTGAAAAAGGTAATCTCTGATACCACGTAATGCCGCAAAGTTTGGAATAATCTGTATGTATGCTGAGGGTCAAGTTCAACATGTATAGTGCAGCATAAAATTCATGTATATTGCAAGCTTAGGATGGCCAGCAATCAAATAGATTTCACTCAGGAGTATAACTTTGTAGCTGCAGAATTTGGTATTTATCATTTTTCGTTTTTAACCTGCTTCAGAAACCGAAAAAAGAGTGAGTCAATTGTTAGATTTGACCTTTCTATAAGCCGCCCGATTGTATACCAATAGAAACATTAGAAAAATTGATAAAACCTTGACACGGATCAGTATTGCAGTCTCTTGATTCACTGCTGTCTCCAACACAGTCAGCTCCTCCGTTAGCAGGAGCAGGTTTTGTGCAGGTCCTGGTCCTAGTCTGGGTTCCTCCTCCACATTCAGCTGAACACTCTGACCAATCTCCAAAATCACTGTATCCACCGTCAATATTCCGCGATTCTATTGATACAAAGTTTTGGTTAAAAAGACGATTTAATTCAACAAATTACAAAAGGCCACCTCTCGGACTTTCGCCTCGCAAGTACAGAAGAAAGGTCAGTCAGTTTTCTGTTAATAGCTAGCATCGGACTTCCGTCTTCCGTATACTCCGATGGACTGTCTGCACAGTGCTAAAACATAGTTCTACTAAAACTTGTCAGTTTTCAGATTAGAGCGCTTTCACTTCGTGTTTTGAAATAATTCAACGGCATATCACTATATTATCTTCCCCTATACAGCAAGATATCCTGACGACCCTTCTCAACAACACATGGCAGATATTCACGGACGAATAAAAACAGGGAAAAACATAGGAGTAGGCTTTACGGTGATACCAATGGAACAACATGCTACCAAAAAAATTCAGTTATTGGTGATTAACATAGGAAATGTTACGGGATGCTTCAACAAAGCAGACTTGATCGGATAGTTTCTATTAACATCCCTCAGGCACGCTTATGCGTGTTCCCTCAGGGCCAGAAGATAGTCCCTCATGCCTACCCAGTCTAGTAACGAGCCCCGTTCTCTACTCTTCTTGGTTTGCATCTTTTGGTCGCAGGATTTAAAATAAACTCCACGAATTCTTAAATTCCTACATCATCTTTAACAAATTACAGCTACTATCTCTTACCTGGAGCTCTTATGCGGTATGATACAGGTCCTTGTAACGGTACATTAGATTTGAACACCAATTTGCTGTACTTTTGGGGCTCGTGAGCACATGCTTGGCTGTCCGGCAAACCTCGAGGGTATGGATTGTAGGATCCACTTATTCTAGGATCTTTGCCTGGTAATTATATGGTAATATAATAGATCGATTTAACTATAAAACATAAAGAGGTTGTGCTATATGCAAACGTCTCAATTGAACTTGAAGATGCTCATTAATTTTCTTCATGAGTTCTGTTCTTTTGTTCAAGTCTTAGTTCCCTTTTTATCATAAGCTTAGATTTAAAAAAGGCAAACTTTGCCTTGCCAATTGGGTTGAGGAGCAACTTTTCAGATGATGTACGATTAGCAAACGAATGGGAGTGTGACATCGAAAATTTTCAAACGATTGCCGAGGGCACGATCAGTGATGGTAACTTTTGACATCACACGAGTCCCACTCTATGAATTTGGTAATTGTATGAGCAACGGATTGTTTGGTTATATATTAATTCGATTTAACTGTAAAACATAAAGGGGCGGTGCTAACTTTAACCATCTTAATTGAAGCTGCTCGTTAATTTTCTGTACGAGTTCTGTTGGGTGGTGGAGATGGTCCTTATCGTCACGACGTGAGCTGTACTTGTTGAAGACATGTAAGAGTTATACCAAACCCCAGAGTAACTGAGGACTGATCAGCTGTTTATGTGTTGCCGACAGCACATAAACTGCTGAAAAGAGTCAGTTCATCTCTAGTCAGCGTGAAGTACAGCATAATCAAGTAAAAAGAGCAAGGACACAACCCTAACTTTAACCTGGGGATGTGCCAATGGGATGGTAACCTCGGTCTGGTCGCCTGGTAACCACCAGAATTCATGTTTCAAAACTGAGTTTCGAAGTGCGACCACTGAAGATATGCCTCCTCATTTCCTCAAAAAAAGATCTATGGTCATATTTCGGCTGGGTCCCTTCCATGCCGCAATGGACTATTCGGTGTCTTCTGTAAATCAACCTGCACCTGTCAGTTATATACTTCAGTGATTATGGTCATGGTTTCAGTAAAAGAGCTGATGGTTCGAGTTGAAGAGCTGATGACTCTAGTGAAAGTGCTGGTGACATTGGAAAAGACTATATGGGATTCCTTCGGGAGAATGCAAGATTAAATCCAAGGTTTGTTCGACAATGGATCGTGTCTGGCTGTCAAAGTTCTTCAGAATGAGTGCTTCTTGTGATGAACTCTAAAAGGATAGGATGGTAACCTCGATCTGGTCGTCTGAATACCACCAGAATTCCTGTTAAGTTAAACTGAGTTTAGACGCGCGACCACTGATGAGATGCCTCCTCAAAGATTGATTTATGGTTGAATTTGAGATATGGGTCCCTACCACCGCAGTGGCCTATTCGTAGTCTTCTGAATCTCAACCTGATTGTTGATTTTAGGAAGGATTGAAGAAACACATATTTTGCTGATGAGCCGAACGTGTTTGGTATCGAGAATGATTCGACGGCAGTTTTACCACAAGATAATTGCTAATAACTATAATAATCAGATTCATAGTTCATACCATTGATTGTCATCGAAATAAACTGATCACTGATGGTCAATGCTATCAGTGCAGTTTCCCCCGAGACACTGCTCTCCTTAGGCATATGTCGAGTCATAAAGCATTTCGATTCATCACGCCCAAGCCTCGTCTTTTGCGCTTTCCCATCCCAAAACACGGCATAGTCCTCCAAAGTTCCTGAAAATAACCGTTTTATGAACGTCGGCATTCTTATAGGGGCGAATTGGATTTTATCTGTTATGACCAATGGAAAAACTTTTATAAGGACAATTAGAACTCTAATTAGGGGGAGTCGGAAACTATCTTTAGGCCACGCGTGAAAGTTTTTATCAATATGTACAATTATTTTGATAGGTCGACTCGGGCTCCTTATTGGTCAATCGCTGTCAATCATAGCTAATTAAGTTCTCCCCATGAATTTTGTCGTCAATCATCGATTATTTGCTATCGAGAACAATGAACTTTCTAAGAATTGTTTCTGTAACGTCCATATGCTCATATGTACCTTCATCGTTGAAGAAAGATATCTGCTGCATATTTTCTGATTGTTGAGGGTTTCTAGAGTACTTCACTTCAACTGTGATGTTGTATGGCTCGATTTGGCACAAAGATAGATCGATATCGGCTTCGCACATTTCATTATAGCAATCTTTTTCAAACTGATTCCCTGCGCGATTGGATCAATTCATACATTTCTTCGTGATTTGCGATTTAGAAAGTTTAATTCAAGTTCGTTGTTAGTATTGATTTATAAGATTGTC
Organism: Mnemiopsis leidyi; assembly: GCA_000226015.1. Lineage (NCBI taxonomy): Eukaryota > Metazoa > Ctenophora > Tentaculata > Lobata > Bolinopsidae > Mnemiopsis > Mnemiopsis leidyi. Next base: position 119,901 of record JH154983.1, on the reverse strand, counting down.
CGCAAGTTCCTAAAATTCCATATACAAATCAGCCATGATTGTGTTGCTGTGAAGATCACATCAAAATATCCAAATTCATACAATTGTACCTATAACTTACATGATTCTGAAGAGCATAACAAACAGACATCAGTATTGCAGTCTCTGGATTCACTGCTGTCTCCAACACAGTCAGCTCCTCCGTTAGCAGGAGCAGGGTTTGTGCAAGTCCTGGTCCTAGTCTGGGTTCCTCCTCCACATTCAGCTGAACACTCTGACCAATCTCCAAAGTCACTGTATCCACCGTTAACTGCTATTGACAGAATTATAAAAAGTTTTGGTATATTACGCCAAAAAGAGACGATTAATCATAAAATTCGACACATAAAGCCACTTCTCGGACTATTATAAGTTTTTACTAAGGTACAGCACAGTTGCTTTATTTTACCTGGATATAGTATTCGGTATGATACAGGTCCTTCTATTGGTCCATCAGATTGGAACTCAAGTTTGCTGTACTTCTGGGGCTCATGACTGCATTGAGGTATGTCCGCCAAACCTCGTGGGTATGGATTGTAGGGGCGACCTATTCTAGGATCTTTGCCTGGCAATATAGTTATATATTAGATTTATTCAATTGTTAAGCTTTAGAGGTTGTGCTAACAAACCATGTTTAAGCTGTTCGTCAATTTGCTGTATAAATTCAACAGACGCAAATCTCTCCTCGCCAACAGAGCTTAGAAGTAGTTTTAGAATTTTGTTGATTATGGCTATTATAATCTGATTCACAGATCATAGTAAGAGCCGACCGGATCGGGATTTTTGTAACCGGACCGGACTGGAGCGAGACCTTTGATTCGGATGACTGGACCGAATACCGGATATTTGGACCTTGAATTTCCAGAAAATTCTCGGCAAAATTTATCATGCAAATATTTGAATTCTTACAGTCAAGCAGGACAAAGGAGGCAGAGGGCAAAGACGGGCGTGAAAAGAAGGTCCGACCATTAGAAGCTTTGCGTTTAGACGTCGCTATCGAAAGTATAATAAGAAACGAGTGGTATCGTCAGTTAGAAGTACAGTAGCGGGTTCTGGCAGACAGTCTGAGCTATGATAAGGTACCTCATTTCAGTATTTTTTTTTCAGTTTGGATATTGAGAGGTATATAGAATTTGGTCACAACGAAGTTCAGTTTGGGCACTGGCCTCATTATATAGACCGGTTTATCGCATGTAGCTTGCGCTGTACTACTCACTGTCAAGCTGAGCTAGCCAGAGGCTACGAATATCAACTTCAAGTGGACCACATTACCAGCGGATCATTAGTAAGAATATATATTTTGAAATTTTGAAGTTTAAGGTAATTCCGATCGCATTAACTTTGAAATTAAAACCGGACCTGACCGGATTGAGCAAAATTCACCGGATACCGGACCTACCATCTCCTAGTTCATAGTCATACCATTGATTGTCATCGAAATAAACTGATCACTGATGGTCAATGCGATCAGTGCAGTTTCCCCCGAGACACTGCTCTCCTTAGGCATATGTCGAGTCATAAAGCATTTCGATTCATCATGCCCAAGCCTCGTCTTTTGCGCTTTCCCATCCCAAAAGACAGCATAGTCCTCCAAAGTTCCTGAAAAGAAGAATAAACGTGGTTCTTTTTTAATGACTTTTTGATGAACGTCCGCATTCTTATAAGAATATAGGGATGACTTGGTTTTTTGTCTGTTACAACCACTTTCAGATTTAATCTTTAAAAAGACATTGGAACTCTTGGGATGGATAGGAAAATATCTTTAACACGAGATTTTGTTTCTCGAAATGAAAATCGAATTTTGACGTATTAAAAATTCTATCTTTAACGTCCATACAGGAATTAAATAGGAATTGAACATGAAATTTGTCAAGGGAGGGCACTAACACCCTCGTTTTGACTATACAAGAATGAATCTTAAATAGTTGAAATGTTGGTATGCTAAATATAATGTACCTTTTTCATTGAAGAAGGATATCTTCTGCGTGGTTGCACGAAGGTCATCATTTCTTGAATACTTCAACAGAACTGTTATGTTGTATAGGTCGATCCCACTCAGAGATGGATCGATATCAGCCTCACACTTTTCATTAAAGCAATCGTTTTCAAACTGATTCCCTGTAAAATTGCATCAATTCATACATTTTTGGATAATTTGCGATCGATAAAAGTAGATTTGTTGGAGGCAATTTCTTGATACTACAATAGAATCACGCTGCTGGTACTGGTTATAGCGTACCCTACCGGCTTTTTTACCGGCCCCCGATAAGAAGCCATTATCCCCCTACGTCCTCCTAGTTAATTAATTTGAAGCTTATTGGACGAACCCTTTATATTTTAATTCAATATTCAATAAGAATAAAGATTATTTCTAAAAAGATCACATTCACCTCATACCATAGAACCTATAAGTTTACTCACATGACTCAGAATTGCAATTAACATCAAAAACCATGATCAATAGAAGCACTGTAGTGATTGCAACGCTCTTCACAAACGCAGAACCAGAGCCAAAATTCTGCATCCCCATGCTATAACTATCTGAATATGATTAATTAGAAAATGTAAAACTAAAAAGACCTGTTAGCAAGTAGTTATGCAAATCTTACACTTTTAGTTTTAGTCTAATCCAGAATCCTAACCTAAGCCTGCCTTTTTTTGCGGTCACAATATTGGCAAAGTGTAACTAAGCCAATATGCAATTAACTTATGAATGTGATCGAATGTAATTAAGGCGGCGGCAGAGCTGCAGTAACCAAAGGTCAAATTTATTGCAAAAATTTTAGAAAGTTAATGATCATTTAACAATATCATTTTCGCCTAAATCTATCACTTGGCCACCATCTTTCGTGTTCAAATAAACTACAAACTACGACATTATAGTTCTATATGACACAATATACTATAGCTCAATTATATACCATGTTATTTTCCAAGCCCAAATTAGATTTTGTTGTATTTTGGCTGAATTTTTCACCTCAAAGAAACTGATAAAATCCCATCATTCAATAACCCCTTTTATTTGTTCCATGATGGGTTATTAAAATCGCGTTAGACAATAACTCCCTTGCCCTAACTCTAAGCATGATTTATATATATTTGATAAAGAAAATTTCCTATCGACCTCTTCCATGTCAAAATAATCGTCTCACTTTAATCTATTTACATTTTACATGTTAGTGTTTACATGTTAGTGTTACAGTGCCACTAACGATATATGCGCGTGATATTAGATTGTTCCAATCAATTTCAGGTCAAAATTACAATCTTTCATGCCACCGCCCAAATAATTGAGTAAAAATATGTATACGTGGACCGGCGGACGCAGTTCTTTGACCGAATTAAATTAGGAAAATCGGGAAAATATGAGTAAAAAATATCACAAAAATAATAATAACCATATATTTGACGAGAATGCATCCGTCTAACTCTTACTCTATGGTTTGATAGTTCAGTTTAGAGCTGCGAGGGTCGGGTATAACCGCGACAACCATATATTTGAGTGAAAATATGGCCATTATGATTAATATGAGGGCCACGAATTGACTCATGATAAAGTCGGTTCGATGAGGTAAAATCAGTAAAACTATGTCTTCGGGCAGCGGGAAGATATTTATATATGGCCTGCCTCCCTTACCTCACCGAACAAAATCATAAAGGAATCCTATAATATAATACATAGTCAGTAAAGCGAAAAATGAATATGTGACATACCCGAGGCCGATCTTTGTTTCCCTTCGCATAATGAATAAGCGGTGACTCTGCTGCCCCATCTTAATACAACTCAGGATTTTTAATGTGGTCACCTGAGCAAAATAAATGCTTCTTTCTTGACAAAATATATGTATCCTCATCCAATATGCACCTAAAAACCGTTAATCATCTATTTTACTGTGTTGTGAGGGAGGACAACCAAACTATTTTGGGATGACAAATTATCAAAATTTATTGTAAAATACTAAATTATTTCAGGATGGTAACGCTGCTGTCTCATTCTCATCAAAACCCCTGGTTTTGAATGTGGCTTTCTGTAGGTCAACTGATCGAAACAAAATCTCAAATTGCCCCGCCTTCGACGAACTAGAACTAGTGTAGATCAGCCTGAATAAGAAACCGCTCATACGATATTAGCCGAAAAACGCCGCCTATCGGCTATGGCTGGAAAACAACCTACCATAGTCATTAGTCACAATTCATGAAGTTTCATCTCTTGATTTTATGCGCATGTGGCTTTGAAAATCTGGTCACTCTCCTGCTTTCTATCTTCTTTCTTTCCCCTTTCGCTTGACGGTGTTCTCCGTCAGTCACCGGGTCACATTTACCGTTTTACCTCCTTGTTTTCTTTGTTTTCACTTTCCCTTCCGCCTCTCTTTGCTCTCTCCACTCTCCCTTCCTCTTCTCTTTGCTCTCCACTCTCTCTTTCTCTCCTCTTTGCTCTCTCCACTCTCACTTCCTCTCCTCTTTAATCTCTTTACTCTCCCTTCCTCTCCTTATTGCTCTCTCCACTCTTCCTTCCTCTCCTCTTTATTGTCTCCACTCTCCCTTCCTATTTTCTAAACTATCTCTACTCTCCCTTCCTCTTATCTTTACTCTCTCTATTCTCCCTTCTTCTTCTCCTTGCTCTCCATTCTTGCTTTCCCTCCCGTTTGCTCTCTCCACTCCCCGGACCCCCTTATTCCCTTCCTCTTCTCTTTGCTCTTTCCTCTCTCACTTCCTCTCCTCTTTAATCTCTCCACTCTCCCTTCCTCTCTTGTTTACTGTCTCCACTCCTCCTATCCACTCCTCTTTACTGTCATCACTCTCCCTTCATCTCCTCTTTATTCTTTCCACTGTGCCATTCTCCACTCTCCCTTACTCTCCTCTTAACTCTCTCAACTCTCCCTTACTCTCCTCTTTACTCTCTCCACTCTCCCTTCATCTTCTCTTTACTCTTTCCACTGTGCCTCCCTCTCCTCCGTACTCTCTCAACTATCCCTTCCTCTTCTCTTTACCCTCTCCATTGTGCCATTCTCTTCTCATTACTGTCTCCACTCTCCCTTTCTCTTCTCTTCACTTTCTCAACTCTCCCTTCCTATCCTGTTTACTGTCTCCATTCTTACTTTCACTCTTCTTTACTGTCTCCTCTCTCCCTTCCCACTCCTTTTAACTCTCTCCACTCTCCCTTCCTCTTCTCTTTGCTCTCTCCACTCTCCCTTCCTCTTCTCTTTACTCTCTCTACTCTCCCTTCCTCTTCTATTAACTCTCTCCTCTCTCCCTTCCTCTCCTCTTTACTCTCTCCACTCTTTCTTTCACTCTTCTTTACTGTCTCCTCTCTCCCTTCCTCTACTCTTTACTCTCTCCATTCTTTCTTCTTCTTCTCTAATTTGCTGTCCCCGCTTTCGCTTTCTCTCCTCTTTGCTCTCTTCAGTCTCCCTTCCTCTTCTCTTTACTATCTACACTTTCCCTTCCTCTCCTGTTTGCTGTCTCCACTCCCACTAAATCCCTTCTTCTCCTCTTTACTCTCTTGACTCTCCCTTCCTCTACTCTTTGCCTTCACCACTCTCCCTTCTTCTCCTCTTTACTCTCTCGACTCTCCCCTCCTCTTCTCTTTACTCTCTCCACTCTTCATCCTCTCCTCTTTACTCTCTCCACTCTCCCTTCCTCTCCTCTTTACTGTCTCCACTATGCCTTCGTCTCCTCTTTACTCTCTCCACTTTCCCTTCCTCTTCTCTTTACTCTCTCCACTCTCCCTTCCTCTCCTCTTTACTGTCTCCACGTTGTGCCTTCGTCTCCTCTTTACTGTCTTCACTTTCCCTTCCTCTTCTCTTTACTCTATGCACTCTCTGTTCCTCTCCTCTTTACTCTCACCACTCTTCCTTCCTCTCCTCTTTCCGCTCCCGTTTGCTCTCTTCACGCTCCCTTCCTCTCTTTTTACTCTCTTCACTTTCCCCTCCTTTTCTCTTGTCACATCTTTTTTCTCCTTTTCATTTTCTACACTCTCCCTTCCTCCTCTTTTTGTCTCTATCAAGTCTCTGTTCCTCTCCTCTTTACTCTCTCCTCTTCCCCTTCCTCTCCTCTTTACTCTCTCCACTCTCCCTTCCTCTCCTCTTTACTCTCTCTGCACTGTGCCTTCCTCTCCTCTTTGCTTACTCCACTCTCCCTTGCTCTCCTCTTTACTGTCTCCACTTCCCCTATCCTCTCCTCTTTAGTCTCTCCACTCTCCCTTCATTTTCTCTTTACTCTCTCCATTCTCCCTTCCTTTCCTCTTTACTCTCTCCACTCTCCCTTCCTCTCCTCTTTAGTCTCTCCACTCTCCCTTCATCTTCTCTTTACTATCTACACTGTCCCTTCCTCTCCTGTTTGCTGTCTCCACTCCCCCTTAATCCCTTCTTCTTCTCTTTACTCTCTTCTCTCTCACTCCATTCCCTCTTTGGCCCATTGCTTTTTTCATTCTCCCTTTAACTTCACTTTGCCCTCTGCACTCTCCTTTCCTCTTCTCTCCCTCCATTCTGCGGTTTTTATCTCCCCTCTTTTCTTTCAATCTTTTTCCTCTCAGCTTCAGTCTGTCTACTCTACTGAAACTGTATTCTATATCCTCTATCCCATTTTCTCTATCCTCAATTTTTCGCTGAATAGCTTATAGTTATAAGCCTTGCGAGATCAACAAAGGTCGGATACCTTTTGTGAACTAATCTTGACCAGCTGGCCTAGAAAATTTCGAGCTTCTTCATCTGCACACATTTTTCTTATAATCCCTTTTCACTTATATTTATAATCTTTACAATCCTTTTTCTACACTACTTTTTTATCTCATATGTCATTCATTTATGCCGCCGTCTTCTAGGCCTAGCCCCTCTCTTTCTTAATCTATATTTTGACCCCTTCTCTTTCCTTCTAAATCCTTAATCCACTATTTTCTATTTGATAAAGATAGGACGCTCAGACTATATTCGGATTAAGATTATCATTAAGAAATCTTTTGTGAAAATTTCCAAAGTACAGGACACTCCTGTCCCATTCTTATCCCAACCCTTAGGCTTAAGGTCTTCAAATTCAATGTGGTTTTCTGTAGGTCAGCTGACAGCTTTCAAACTGCTCCATTCTTTATATAATATTCCAAGAAAGAGGACACCCAAATTATTTTAGGATTAAGAAATCCTTTATCATCGTAACTCAAAGTTTTAAATTTGGTACACCTAGGAGTTTAGGTTTCCATCCCATTGTGATTACAATTACCGGGCGCTGCGTGGCTCTCTCTACGTATCCCTCCGATCGTTGTCGTAGACAATAAGGACTGAGGTGCCCTGGCAAGATCACAGTATGATCTCACTCTCACTCTATATTTCATGTCTCAGCGCGCCGAATTATGAAAGCACATGAAACGTAAACAGACCAGCAGTCAAATTTTCTTTGTTATCTTCGACGTAAACACTGATATATTATACTCATAGATATAAGCCATGCGATCTCCGGAAGTTTAATGTTTGTTACTTGTCGCGGTTATAATTATACCCGACTCTCGTAGATCAAACTCAAATCTAAAACGGTAGTGGGTAGACGGATAAATTGAGTATAATATTATCAATTTGAGTACTAGTAGTACATCAATTCAATTTGTCCAGCCACGTTGCAAGTGCGAAAACTTCTCTCTGGTGCAAATTCATGAAATTCCACCACGGAAACAGATATATTTTTATTGCAAATAAATGTAATTAGATTCCGCGTGATTAAAATTAAATCTAAGAGTTTTCACGCGGTTCTGAGCCGGGCCTGAGGCGCAGAATATTTTACTAAATAAAACAGTTATATAAGGGAAATTGTGAAAAAATCTCAATGTTTAATCATGTTTGCGTTTTATACTGCTCAGCAGCTGTTTAAAGATTAGATTTAAAATATAAAATCTCAATAATATGACAAAACATATATTAAGTTTAACGATAGTGCGAATCCGTAAAAATCACTATCAGTATCACTATCACTATCAGTATCAGTAACAAATAATTTGTGACATTTACCGGCTAGAAAAAACGCGGCGTTTTTATCAAAAACGCCGCGCTTTTGTCGAGTTAACGCGGCGTTTTTTGAAAAAATCGACGTTTCCTCACGAATCGACGTTTCCTTGAAGTTGCAGGAACAACGGGTTTCTTGCAAAATACCGCACGTTCTTGAAAAATACCGCGCGTTTTAAAAAAACGCCTTGTTAACTCAACAAAAGCGCGGCGTTTCTGATAAAAAAACGCCGGCGTTAACGCCGGCGTTTTTCGAAAAACGCTGCGTTTTTTCTTTTTTCAAATTCAATTCTGTGACGTCTAAAATGGTAGGTCTGTTTCGGGTCTTAATAATAATGGGTCTTAAAGTTAAAGTACTAGCCTCATGTTGCGACCTTGACGAGATTAAATCCTTTTATCGTTCTAATTCTTGAGCTGCGAGAGTCGGTATCACCGCTGCGAGAGTCGGGTATCACCGCGACAAAGGTTATATATAGTCGTAAAGTTATCAAACTCAAAATCAAAGGCAACCGTTTTAATGTTTAAATCTAATTTGAAAATCTAATTTGATATATCCTAGTTCTACTTTTTCACAATAGCTAACCATCCGCTACTTTTCAAAATTATTTCTATTTGTCTTATTTAATTTGAAGCATTTTGACTTTTAGCATTTTGACTTTTAGTAGTCTCATTCACAAATCAAAATCACCTTGATATTTTCAAATTCCTCTTCTACTTATATGGTCGTAACTGTAAATGCAATTACTATTAGTCAATTAGTCAGATTTGCTTTTTTATAGAATGAACAGAAGTTTTAACAGAAGATTGTAGAAATTTAATGAGTAAATTCATTAAAAAATTTTTTGATCCTGCTGCTTTGTGCAGGAAGTTTGAAATTTACATTAAGAAATATTTCGATATCTGGGGAAAATTTGAGGAGTATCCAACTACAGATTTACTGTTCAATTTCTAATTTATAACTTTTAATCACTATGATTGGGCTTTTAGATGTCTTAAACTTTTCACCTTACATTTGAATATACTTTGTAGCGAGAGGATGGAATGCCGAAGGGTAATGTGATATAAGTGGTTCCCAATCCCCACCGACCATTTATGTTCCCAGATACTAGTTTCCTTTCATAACAACCACGGTGTCTTTATTGACTTAGCGCATAACTAACCCCCTTTGTCCTTCCTACAATGAAAACCGGTTTGCATCCACACATACGTGTGTTTAGAAATTGATGATCACTACCACTAAGAACAGAGAAGGGTTTCATTTTACGTTGGCCTTTTTTGCTTTCGTTTTGATGTTCAAAAACATTTAAATATCGCTTTATTGGTGCCGTGGCCTAAGATTCATAGCATATTGAGTTAGTTAGCATGCTTCTAGTTTCAGGATAGCTGCAGTAGAACTAGAGCTATAAGGCAGCATCTGATGCATGGATTAGACCTACACAGATGCATAGATTGGAAGGTAGATATTTCATGCTATGTATGTCAATGTGGCGGCACTCATCACGGTAACTATAAGGTTTCTTTCGCTCATTCGCTGCACTTATCTGCACAGCTCCCCATTTATAGCACTCAAACACGATTTCTCGAGCATTAGGCTTAGTGGACCAGGAAGCAGCATATATCTAACGGGATCCGTAGAAGAACGTCACTATACCAAGTGGCTGCACAAATGTAGGATACAAAACCTAGGTTTTCTAATTCTAGCTAACTCGAACTGGGATAATTGGCACTACGATTAATAAAAGTTTACTTATTGATGATCTTAGATTGAATACAATGCGTTAAAACTTTAAAATGCATAACTAACAGTATCTGCGAAAGTCATGCCGTCTCATGCACTGCATTAAGTGTTTTATATCAAAGATAATTTTTGTCGGCTCACAAATCATCAGTTCAATAATGATAAATGGAGACATCCCTTCCCACATGAATTCAACAAGAAAAATAAACAATCATTTTGCTTTATTCAATGCAATGTATACTTCGGGTTTAAACCGTGACTGATTATTACAATTAAAGTCAAGAAGATAAAGAAGTACAACTAATCATATCAACAAAGTGAAACCAACATTGAAGCTATGTTGTATTGTTGTGGGGCTTGGCACGTGGAATGTTTGGAAAGTAAAATGCTAGTATGAAGTAGAATTAAACGTTCTTTGTCGCGGTGATTCCCGACTCTCGCAGCTTAGAACGGTAGACGGATATAATCTCGTCAAAATGTTTTAAGAAAAAGATAGATGTTCTAATATTTGTTGGCATATTGTTCTGTTATCTTTTAGAAATAGAAGACACTGACAGTCCCAGGTGATCCTTAGTTGATGACATTCACAGTGATTGTATCCGACTTGTATTCGACACCGTTTTCAGTATAAACAGCCCTGCAAATGTATAAAAAATAAGCCAATTCAAACTCTAAGTTTAAGTAAATGTGCAACTTTTTGAAAACTTATCATTTATGACGTAGTTTTGCGTATTCAAACCATGTAAAGTTAAAGAATTGCAAATAAATTGATCAATAATTAAGAATGGTTTATGATCTTAGTATCGGGACACACAATTTCAAAATTACTCAAGCTTGATCTGCAGCTAATTTGATCTTGATTAGGGTTAGAATATTTAGACATAAAGCACAACTTTTTATTTCAGTTTTTGACTTACATATAAACTCCCGCATGGCTTGCTTCAACCTTCCCGAATTTCCTGACGAATCGTTCCTTTCCTACCGTTACAGGAGCCTGGCAATCTGTCAGGGAACCGTCAACCAACTTGCAGATCTTTACAGCATCCTTGTTGATTTCCCCCTGCAGGACAAAAAATCATATTAATAAGTTGATACGAGCAGGAAAGGTTCAGCAATTTGCTTCACTGTTATAAGATTATTTCAGGTCCCGAATTGAAAGATATTCATGAATCTATCTCCTAAGCCTTTATCTTGGTTGTGAGTAACTAACCTCCTTTGTCCTTTTGACGATGAAAACTGGTCTGCATTGCCACTTGCCTATCGGGCAATTAAGAACTGTTGGCTCTGTTGCTTCGATGATAAGTTCCACTGAGAGAAGGGGTTTATTTTTAATTGGGTAATTATTCATTTAGCCTTCTGCAAAATCAGTTTCATATTGATGCCACTGCCAGTCTGCCAAAGATTCATATCATATCGGTTTATATCAATATCAAATATTATATTCAATATTAAGGACATTCCTTACCGCATTTTGCTCTGTTGCATTCTCTGGTTTTACTGCTGTCTCCAACACAGTCAGCTCCTCCGTTAGCAGGAGCAGGGTTTGTGCAGGTCCTGGTCCTAGTCTGGGTTCCTCCTCCACATTCAGCTGAACACTCTGACCAATCAGACCAATCACTGTAGCGGCCCCTAACTGAAGCAAGGGTGACTATAAATTTCCTATCTCATATTGATTATTCAAATAGTCATTTTAAATCAAATCTGAGAATTGTCTATTCATCTTAAAAACGGTACTGCCTTCGTCTCACGAATCAAATTGGTCAAAAACTTCCGATTATAAGCTGTCCATAATAAAAAAGAGAAAAAAGTGTTTACCGGTTGAAAATTGTTTTATAACTTTTTGCCCATAATCGTTCCTTTATAACTGATTAGTCAGTCCCCAAAAATCTGGGCTCAAAATTTGACAGGTTTCGTTGAGCTCATACAATTTTCTTTAAATTTGTGTGTAAAACTACTCGAAGAAATATCATAAGTCTTTGTTTTCAACATTGATTTCTTGGCCCTTTTTATTACGGATTTCTACATGGGTATACCAATAGAAACATTAGAAAAATTGATAAAACCTTGAAACGCATCAGTATTGCAGTCTCTGGATTCACTGCTGTCTCCAACACAGTCAGCTCCTCCGTTAGCAGGAGCAGGGTTTGTGCAGGTCCTGGTCCTAGTCTGGGTTCCTCCTCCACATTCAGCTGAACACTCTGACCAGTCTCCAAAGTCACTGTATCCACCGTCAACTGCCGATGCTGCCCCTATTGACAAAAAGGTTTTAAGATAGAGTAAAGTTTGGAAAAATCTGTATGTATGCTGAGGGTCAACATATAGTGCAGCATAAAATCAATGTATATTGCAAGCTTAGGATGGCCAGCAATCAAATAGATTTCACTCAGGAGTATAACTTTGTAGCTGCAGAATATTGTATTTAACATTTTTCGTTTTTAACCTGCATCAGAAACCCAAACAAGAGTGAGTCAGTTGTTAGATTTGACCTTTCTACAAGCCGCCCCATTGCATACCAATAGAAACATTAGAAAAATTGATAAAACCTTGACACGCATCAGTATTGCAGTCCCTGGATTCACTGCTGTCTCCAACACAGTCAGCTCCTCCGTTAGCAGGAGCAGGGTTTGTGCAGGTCCTGGTCCTAGTCTGGGTTCCTCCTCCACATTCAGCTGAACACTCTGACCAATCTCCAAAATCACTGTATCCACCGTCAACTGCTAATCGAAATGAGTTAGTTTCTTTAACTGATTGGTCAGTCCCAAGAAATCTGGGCTCAAAATTTGACAGGTTTCGTTAATAAGCTCAAACATTTATTTTCAATTTCTGTGTAAAACTACTCGAAGAAATATCATGAACCTCGTATTTTTTTCTTATAATCGCGAATGTTGCAAAATCTATAACCGGCTAATTTTTTAAAATAATGAAATCATATGGCAAAATTTCATAAAAATTTATTTTACCTTCAATCACAGGGAAGCTATTGCAGTTGCCTGAAGGACACTTGACATATTTATCCCCTTGACAACAGAGACTGGTCTTCTCAATAGCACTTCCGTCACACTTTTCTCCTTGGGGAGCGTAAACCTTCTCTCTTTCAGACTGACAACAGTACTGTCCGTTGTAGTAAACGTAGGGGTGAGTTTCGGGACATTGACCTGTAGGAAGGAATAATTTCTGCACTTTGATCTGAAGAGGTTCATCTCTGATATTGTAAAGTTTGGAATAATCTGTATTTATGCTGAGGGTCAACAAAATGTGCAGAATAAAACCGATGTACATTGCAACCTCAGGATGTCCAGCAATCAAATAAATTCGCTCAGAATGTAGCTCTGTAGCTGCAGAATGTTGAATTTTGAAATTGTTTATTTTCAAGAAAATATTCAAGATGTATCATAAGCCCGAAAAAAGAACGATTCAATTGGTCTTTTTATCAGCTGCCCTTTTATCAAACACAATGTCACAAAATTGATTTGACGTATGAAGTAACAATAATGGATTAAGGTATCTTATGTAATTTTCTGTCTAAATTTTCGTCAAGAAAAATCACTTATTACTCTAAGAACTATCTTGGATCATTTTGTTCATAACCGTGAATTTGGCAAGATCAATAAGCAGCTAGGTGGTAAAATTTTAAAATAATGAAATTATATGGCAAAATTTTATAAAACTTTATTTTACCTTCAATCACAGGGAAGCTATTGCAGTTGCCTGAAGGACACTTGACATATTTATCCCCTTGACAACAGAGACTGGTCTTCTCTATAGCACTTCCGTCACACTTTTCTCCTTGGGGAGCGTAAACCTTCTCTCTTTCAGACTGACAACAGTACTGTCCGTTGTAGTAAACGTTGGGGTGAGTTTCAGGACATTGACCTGTAGGAAGGAATAATTTCTGCACTTTGATCTGAAGAGGTTCATCTCTGATATTGTAAAGTTTGGAATAATCTGTATGTATGCTGAGGGTCAACATTTAATGTGCAGCATAAAATCAATGCATATTTGATATTGCAACCTCATGATGATCAGCAATCAAATAAATTCGCTCAAAATGTAGCTCTGTAGCTGCAGAATGTTGAATTTTGAAATTGTTTGTTTTCAAGAAAATATTCAAGCTGCATCATAACCCCGAAAAAAGAATTAGTCAATTGATCTTTTATCAGCCGCCCTTTAATTGCCACAAAATCGATTGACGTATTATGTAGTTTTCTGGCTAAATTTTTGTCAAAAAAATAACTTATTACTCTAAGAATCATTTTGGATCATTTTGTTCATAACCGTGAATTTGGCAAGATCAATAACCAGCTAGGTGGTAAAATCTTAAAATAATAAAATCATATGGCAACATTTCATAAAACTTTATTTTACCTAATTCAATCACAGGGAAGCTATTGCAGTTGCCTGAAGGACACTTGACATATTTATCCCCTTGACAACAGAGACTGGTCTTCTCAATAGCACTTCCGTCACACTTTTCTCCTTGGGGAGCGTAAACCTTCTCTCTTTCAGACTGACAACAGTACTGTCCGTTGTAGTAAACGTAGGGGTGAGTTTCAGGACATTGACCTGTAGGAAGGAATAATTTCTGCACTTTGGTCTGAAAAAGTTCATCTCTGATACCGTAAAGTTTGGGATAATCTGTATGTATGCTGAGGGTTAACATTTAATGTGCAGCATAAAATCAATGTATATTGCAACCTCAGGATGACCAGCAATCAAATAAATTCGCTCAAAATGTAGCTCCATGTAGCTGCAGAATGTTGAATTTTGAAATTGTTTGTTTTTTAACCATTAACCATGAGCTAATTGGTAAAATTTTGAAATAATGAAATTATATGGCAAAATTTCATAAAACTTTATTTTACCTAATTCAATCACAGGGAAGCTATTGCAGTTTCCTGAAGGACACTTGACATATTTATCCCCTTGACAACAGAGACTGGTCTTCTCAATAGCACTTCCGTCACACTTTTCTCCTTGGGGAGCGTAAACCTTCTCTCTTTCAGACTGACAACAGTACTGTCCGTTGTAGTAAACGTAGGGGTGAGTTTCGGGACACTGACCTGTAGGAAGAAATAGTTTCTGTACTTTGATCTGAAAAAGTTCATCTCTGATACCGTAAAGTTTGGGATAATCTGTATGTATGCTGAGGGTCAACATAATGTGCATAAAATTGATTTACCGTATGGAGTAAAAATTAATGGATTAAAATATCTTATGCAATTTTTAAATTACCAGCAATCAAATAAATTCGCTCAGAAGTAATTCTGTATATCTGAAGAATGTTGACTTTTAAAATAGTTTGTTTTCAAGAAAATATTCAAGCTGCATCAGAAACCCGAAAAAAGAATGAGTCAATTGTTAGATTTGATCTTTTTTATCAGCCGCCCTTGTATTACCTCGACTGTCGACATTGATTTTCCAGACCTCTTGCATTACGGAATCCACACTGGCCTACCGGGCTACCGATAGAAACATCAGAAAATTGGTAAAACCTTGACACGCATCAGTATTGCATTCTCTGGATTCACTGCTGTCTCCAACACAGTCAGCTCCTCCGTTAGCAGGAGCAGGGTTTGTGCAGGTCCTGGTCCTAGTCTGGGTTCCTCCTCCACATTCAGCTGAACACTCTGACCAATCTCCAAAGTCACTGTATCCACCGTCAAGTGCTATTGACAAAATTATAAAAAATTTAAAGAGACGAATAATCAGTCAATTCGACATTTTACTTGAGGCAACTAAAACTGACGCAGCTAAGTGACTTATAAGTTCTTTGCTAGTACTTATAGTAGTAAAGAACTTAGCTGTGTCAGTTTTAATTTTCTGTTAACAGCATGAAGTATGCTATTTCCGTAAGCTTACCCTAACTTTATTTATTGTTTACTTATCATACAGTTATTGAGTTATAGGTGGGGGGTATAAGTTTTCACAGCACAGTTACTTTCTTTACCTGGATATAGTATTCGGTATGATACAGGTCCTTGTGTCGGTGCATTAGATTTGAACACCAATTTGCTGTACTTTTGGGGCTCATGAGCACATGCTTGGCTGTCCGGCAAACCTCGAGGGTATGGATTGTTGGATCCACCTATTCTAGGATCTTTGCCTGGTAATATGGTAATATATTAGATCGATTTAATTGTAAAACATAAAGAGGTTGTGCTAGCAAACCATGTTAAGCTGTTTATTAATTTGCTGTTTGGGTTCAGATCTGTCATTGACAGTTTTATGCTTAGCATAAATTAACAAAGGCAAATCTCTCCTCTCCAGCTTAGATATACCGGATCAGTCCTTGAATTTTCACGAAATTTTCGGCCAAATTTATTATGCACATTTTTGCAATTTTACAGTCATGCAGGACAAAGGAGACAGAGGGCAAAGACGGGCGTGAAAACAAGGTCCGAACATTAGAAGCTTTGCGTTTAGACGTCGCTATCGAAAGAAATGAGTAACGAGTGGTATTGTCAATTAGAAGTACATTAGCGGGTTTGATAAGACAGACAGTCTGAACTATGATAAGGTATCTCATTCCGGTCGTTTTTTCAGTTTGGATAGTGAGAGGTACAGTTTGGGTACAACGAAGTTCAGTTTGGGCACTGGCCTCATTATATAGACTGGTTTATCGCATGTAGCTTGCGCGGCTCACTGTCAAGCTGAGCCAGCCAAAGGCTTCGAATATCGACTTCAAGTGGACCACATTACCATATTATGAAATTTTTAAGTTTAACTTTTCCCGATCGGATAAATTTTGAAATTAAAACCGGACCTGACCGGATTGAGCAAAAATTCACCGTATACCGGACCTACCAGCTCCTAGTTCATAGTCATACCATTGATTGTCATCGAAATAAACTGATCACTGATGGTCAATGCGATCAGTGCAGTTTCCCCTGAGACACGGCTCTCCTTTATCATAGATCGAGAATAAAAGCATCTCGTTTCATCATGCCCAAGCCTTGTCATTTGCGTTTCCCCATCCATAAACAAAGCATAGTCTTCCAAAGTTCCTGAAAAGCAGAATATAAGTTGTTCTTTTTTAATGACTTTTTAATGAACGTCCACATTCTTATAGGAATATAGGGCAACTTGGTTTTTCGTCTGTTACAACCACTTTCAGTGGACAAAAAAATTTAATCTTTAAAAGGACATTAGAACTCTGGGGCGGAATAGGAAAATATCTTTAACACGAGATTGTGTTTCTCGAAATTAAAATAGAATTAAAAACATTGATAAGTGGACTCGTTTACTCCCCACGAATTTTGACGTATTTAGAATTCTATCATGAACGTCCATATGCTGAATATGTACCTTTTTCATTGAAGAAGGATATCTTCTGCAAGGTTGCACGAATGTCATTATTTCTAGCATACTTCAACATAACTGTTATGTTGTATGGCTCGATCCCACTCAGAAATGGATCGATATCAGCCTCACACATTTCATTAAAGCAAGCGTTTTCAAACTGATTCCCTGCGAAATTGCATCAATTCATACATTTTTGGATAATTTGCGATCGATAGAAGTAGATTTGTTGAAAGGAATTTCTTAATACTACAATAGAATCACGCTCCCGGCCTACTCACTACTGCAGTTATAGCGTACCCTACCGGCTTTTTTAACTGGCCCCGGTAAGAAGCCATTATCCCCTACCTCCGCCTATTCAATTAATTTGAAGCTTAATGGACGAATCCTTTATATTTCAATTCAATATTTTAATAAGTATAGAGGTTATTTCTAAGAAGATCACATCCACCTCATACCAATTGTACCTATTATAAGTTTACTCACATGACTCCGAAGAGCAATTAACATCAAAAACCATGATCAATAATAGCACTGCAGTGATTGTAACAATCTTCACAAACGCAGAACCTGAGCCAAAATTCTGCAACCCCATGCTATGAATATCTCAATATGATTAATTAGAAAATGTAAAACTAAAAAGATTTGTTTGCCAGAAGTTAGTCTAATCTTACACTTTTAGTTCTAATCTAATCCAGAATCCTAACCTAAGCCTATAACCTCTTCTTGCGGTCACAATTTTGCCGAATTTTTAGCTGAATTTTTCACTTCAGAGAAACCATGACAAAATCCCATCAGTTAACCCCTCTTATTTGTTCCATACTGGACATATTTTCACTCAAAAATATGGGTTATTAAAATAACTCCATTGCCCTAACCCTAACCATGATTTATATATATTTGATTATAATAAAGAAAATTTCCTGTCGACCTCTTCCACGTCAAAATAATCTTCTCACTTTAATCTATTTACATGTTAGTGTTTAGACTTTACATGTTAGTGTTACAGTGCCACTAACGATATAAGCGCGTGAAATTATATTGTTCCAATCCATTTCAGGTCAATTACAATGTTTCATGCCACCGCCCAAAAAATTGAGTAGAAATATGTATACGTGGACCGGCGGACGCAGTTCTTCGACCGAATTAAATCAGGAAAATCGGGAAAATATGGGTAAAAAATATCACAAAAATAATATCAACCATATATTTAACGAGAATGTATCCGTCTAACTCTATGGTTTTATCGTTCAGCTTAGAGCTGCGAGGGTCGGGTCTAACCACGACAACCATATATTTGAGTGAAAATATGGCCATTATGATTAATATGGGGGCCAAGAATGGACTAACGATAAAGTCGGTCCGATGAGGTAAAATCAGTAAATGTGCTTGTTGGTGATACCATGTCTCCGGGCAGCGGGAAGATGTTTATATATGGCCTGCCTCCCTTACCTCACCGAAGAAAATCATAAAGGAATCCTATACTATAATACATAGTCAATAAAGCTAAAAGCTCTTTGTTTCGCTTCGCAGAATAAATAAGCTGTGACTCTGCCCCCTATCTTAATTCAACTCAGGATTTCCAATGTGGTAACCTGTCGGTCAGCTGAGCAAAATAAATGCGTTCTTCTTGAAAAAATATATGTATCCTCATCAAATATGCACCGAAAAACCGGTAATCATTTATTTTACTGTGTGGTGAGGGAGGACACCCAAACTATTTTGGGATGACAAATTTTTTGTAAAATATTTCAGAATCATAACGATGCTGTCCCATTCTTATCACAACCATTGGTTTTGAATGTGGCTTTCTGTAGGTCATCTGATGGAAACAAAATCTCCAATTGCCCCGCCTTCGACTAACTAGAAGTTAGAACTAGTGTAGATTAGGCTTAATGAGAAACGGCTCAAACGATATAAGCAGAAACACGCGGCCTATGGGCTTAAGGCTATGGCCGGAAATCAACCTACCATAGTCATGACTTATGAAGTTTCATTTCATGGCCTTATGCACATGTGGCTTTAAAAACCAAGTCACTCTTCTGCTTTCTATCTTCTTTCTATCCCCTCTTCATGCTCGAAGGTGTTCTCCGTCAGTCATCAAGACACATTTACCATTTACCCTCCTTGTTTTTTTTGTTCTCACTTTCCGTTCCGCCTCACTTTGCTCTCTCCACTCTCCCTTCCTTTCCTCTTTACTCTCTCCACTCTCCCTTCCTCGCCTTTTTGCTCTCTCCAATCTCTTTTCCTCTCCTCTTTACTTTCTCTACTATCCCTTCCCCCCCCTTTACTCTTATCACTTTTCCTTCCTCTCCTCTTTGCTCTCTCCTCTCTCCCTTTCTCTTCTCTTAACTCTCTTCATTCTCTCTTCCTCTCCTCTTTGATCTCTCTTCCCTCCCTTCCTTTTCTCTATACTCTCTTCAATCTCCCATCCTTTACTCACTCACTCATTGCTCTCACCCTCTTTGCTCTCTTCACTTTTCCAGTCTTCCTTTCTCTCCTTTTCGCTCTCTCCACTTTCCCCTCCTCTCCTCTTTACTCTCACCGCTCTCCCTTCCTCTTCTCTTTGCTTAGTCCACTTTCGCTTTCTCTCCTCTTTACTTTCTCCGCTCTTTCTTCCTCTTCTCTAAACTCTCTCCACTTACCCTTCGTCTCCTCTTTGTATTCTCCAATCTCCCCCTTTTTCCTCTTTGCTATTTCAAATCTCCCTTCCCCCTCTTTGCTGTCTCCACTCTTTCTTTTCTTCTATTTGCTCTTTCACTTCCCCCTCTTTGCTCTCTCCACTCTTTCTTTTCTTCTATTTGCTCTTTTTACACTCCTTTCCTCTCCCATTTAATCTCTCCACTGTCCCTTCCTCTCTTCTTTACTCTCACCACTTTCCCTTCCACTTCTTTTTAACCTCTCCACTCTCCCTTCCTCTCTTCTTTACTCGCTTCACTCAGGGTCCCTTCCTCCCCTTTTTGCTCGTCTCCACTATCCCATCCTCTCCTCTTTGCTCTCTCCACTCTCCCTTCCTCTCCTCTTTACTGTCTCCACTTTCCCTTCCTCTCCTCTATAATCTCTCCTCGTTCCCTTACACCCTCTTTGATCTCTTCACTCTTCCTTCTTCTCTTTCTTGCTATTTCCACTTTCCCTTCCTCTCCTCTTTACTCTCTCCTCATTCCCTTACACCCTGTTTGATCTCTTCACTCTTCCTTCTTCTCTTTCTTGCTATTTCCACTTTCCCTTCCTCTCCTCTTTACTCTCTCCAGTCTCCCTTCCTCTCCTCTTTACTCTCTCCTCGTTCCCTTACACCCTCTTTGATCTCTTCACTCTTCCTGCTTTTCCTTTTGCTCTTTTCACTATTCCTTCCTCTCCTCTTTACTCTCTCCACTTTCCTTTCCTCTCCTCTTTAATGTCTCCACTATCCCATCCTCTTCTCATTGCTCTCTCCTCGTTCCCCTACACCCTCTTTGATCTCTTCACTCTCCCTTCCTCTCCTCTTTAATGTCTTCACTTTGTCTTTGTCTCCTCTTTACTCTCTCTCTAATCTCCCTTCCTCTCCTCTCTACTCTCTTCACTCTCCCTTCCTCTCCTCTTTACTGTCTCCACTTTCCCTTCCTCTCCTCTTAACTCTCTCCTCGTTCCCTAACACCCTCTTTGATCTCTTCACTCTTCCTTCTTCTCCTTTTTGCTATTTCCACTCTCCCTTCCTCTTCTCATTACTCTCTCCAACTCCCTTCCTCTCCTCTTTAGCCTCTCCACTCTCCCTTCCTCTCCTGTTTACTGTCTCCAATCTTCCTTTCACTCATTTGTACTGTCTTCATTCCCCTTTCTCATAACTTTCTACACTCCCTTCAACTCCTCTTTTCTCTCCTCACTCTCCCTTCCTCTCCTCCTTAATTTCTCCACTCTCCCTTCTCTCCTCTTGGCTTACTCCACTCTCCCTTTCTCTACCGTTTACTATCTCCATTCTCCCTTCCTCTTCTCTTTGCTTTCCACTTTTGCTTTCTATCCTATTTACTCTCTCAACTCTCCATTCTTTTTCTCTTTACTCTCTCTCTACTCTCCATCCTTTTCTCTCCACTCTCTGTACTCTTCCTTCCTCTTCACTTTGCACTCCACTCTTCCCGGTTGCTCTATCCACTTCCCGATCCTCCTTAGTCCCATCCTCTCCTCTTTTCTCCCTTCCTCTTTTCTTTACTCCCTCCACTCTCCCTTCCTCTTCTATTTACGATCTCCACTCTCCCTTCGTTTCTCCTTACTTTCTCCACTCTCACTCTCTCCCCTCTTTGCTGTTTTCAATGTCTCTTTACTTCCTTTGCTCTTTGCAATCTTCTTTCCTCTTCTCTCCCTCCATTCTGCGGTTTTTATCTCCCTTCGTTTATACTTTCAATCTTTCTCCTCTCAGTTTCAGTCTGTTTACTCTACTGGCACTGCATTCTATATCCTCTATCCCATTTTCTCTATCCTCAATTTTTTGCTGTATAGCTTATAGGTATAGGCCTTGCGAGATAAACAAAGCTCCGATACCCATTGTAAACTAATCTTTACCAGCTGGCCTAGAAAATTTCGAGCTTCTACATCTGCTCACATTTCTCTTATAATGCCTTCTCACTTATAATCTTTACAATCCTTTTTCTACACCCCCTTTTTATCTCATAGTTCCTTTATTCATATCACCGTCCTCTAGGCATAGCCCCTCTCTTTCTTAATCTATATTTTGACCCCTTCTCTTTCCTTCTAAATCCTTAATCCCCTATTTTATCCTTGATTATGATAAAGATAGGACACTCAGACTTTATTCGAATTAAGATTATCATTTTAAAAAATGTTGTTAAAATTTCCAAAATACAGGACACTGCTGTCCCATTTTCATCCCAACCCTTAGGCTTAGACTTAAAGTTTTCAATTTGGTTTTCTGTAGGTTAGCTGATTGAAAACTAAAAGAATTGTCAAAATGCTCCATCCTTGACAAACCGTATATCAAAATCCCTAATATGATATTTCAAGAAGGGGGATACCTAAATTATTTTAGAATTTATAAATGAAAATCCTCTATCATCACAACTTGAAGCTGTTAATGTGGTACACCTATCATGAGTATGACTATGACTAGGAGTAGGTGTTTGTCCCATTGTTTTTAGAATTAAGAAATCCTTTATCATCACAACTCGAAGTTTTTAATGTGGTACACCTAGGACTAGGAGTAGGTGCCTGTCCCATTGTACTTGTGATCACAATTATCGGGCGCTGCGTGGCTCTCTCCAGCTTTCCCTCCGATCGTTGTCGTAGACAATAACTATAAGGACTGAGTTACCCAGTCCAAGACTTGCATCGCGGTGATACCCGACTCACCCAGCTAAAGCTGAACGTTAGACGGATATAATCTCGTCAAACCAAGACAAGATCACAGTATAATCTCAATCTAACTCTCAATCTCATGTCTCAGCACTTTCCATATCTTTGGAAGGCAGCTCGTCACATAATTTGTTTGACTTTGTTCATGTCCGACCTTCGTTTCCCCGACTCTGAGTATAAGATGGCGGCGGCCGGAGGGTGCGCCTGCAGCTGTATAATTAAGTTTAACAATGTACAGCTACAACAAATAAAAACGCATCAACAAATATGAATATCCCATTATGGTCGCGGAATATTGAAAATGAAAGCGGAATTTTCATACAATGTGAAAAGGGTCACAACCAACAACGTGAGACATGAACGTAACATGCGTAAGCAGACTTGACGAGATGATATCTTGCTATACGTTGCATAGCCGGATAGCCCTGCTGCCGGCGTGAGACAAATTGATATCCGTCTAACGCGCGAGTCGGGAGCTTTTGCGTCGCGCGTCCGTCCTAATTTCGCGCTAAGCTGTAAGCTCGACCAGGGATATACGTATTTACTAGCAAGTGCAACACACTCACAGTTGCCCTTTTACCGGGCGCTGCGTGGCTCTCGGTCCCTCTATACTACGGCGAAGCAGCAAAGACTGAGATCCCCAAGCAACCGCTTTTCAATTCTTAAACTTAAAGTTAGGTTTCTCTTGACGAGATGATATCCGTCTAACGTTCGCGAGGAGAGCAGAAACAAGAAAACTGCGAGCCGCGCGCGGGTCGGGTAACATCTCGACAAGGTTTCTTTAATAAATAAATATAGTATGTCAGATCATTTCGATGTACAGCCACACAAAAGCAGCTGGCAGTTGCAGCTGGCAAGAGCTTGGGCCTAGGTCACATACGTCATACAACATAGTCGTAAAGCTATCAAAGACAACCGTTTTCATTTTTCTAAATCTAATTTGATATTCTAGTTTATTTTTTGTAACAGCTAACTCTCCAATCTTCAACTTTCAGAATTATTTCTATTTTGTAGTTGTCTTATTTAATTTTAACTTTAAGTTTTAACATTTTGATTTTGTAGCCACACTCACAGTCACAAGTTAAAATCAGCTTTGACAGGCCCAGCCAAATAATAATAATAATCGAATTATCACTTGTCTGATTTTGTCAGACTCTCACTCAGACCCTCATTCGAAGCGAATTGATTCCTGTAAAAATTATCACGGGCACTACCAAGCCACGTATTCAGTATTGTGCCATGCCATTAGAAATACTAATAGTATTGGACTATAACTAATACTACAACAAATACTGCTATTGAGATTGGAGAAAGTTGAAACTGAAATTGGCGACGATTATTAATTCAAAATTTGATTTGAAATAAATATGTACTCCAAGGTCGTACTTAAAGTTTCACCATCACATTTCTAATATCACTATCAGACATCATGAAAGCTCCTGAAGTTCTCAAATGGCTTGACTATAAACTTTGAACCCATACCACATAACTCCACCTAAAACCGTCTCAACCATGTCTAACATTAGGAGATCACAATTATAATCAGCCAGCACCACCAGCCCTCGACTTCAACAAGCTATTAGTTTTATTGGATTTTGTTAATGGTATAACTGGCCCCGTGACTGCGTGACATGTCACTCATGACGTGGAACATTCCTGCTGAAGAACCGACCGTCCCGCTTTATTAGATATTTTGGCACATCTTAGTTGTAACATTTGTAGCTAGTCTCGGAGCTCCTCGTCAGATCACCGCAATCTCTTTTGTAACCCGATCAACTCTCGACTTTCGGCATGGGACAACTTGTGAAGACAACGGTGGATGGGGTAGGATGGATGTACGGGGTGGTCTCCGTCGTGGTCTTCTGTGTAGGAGGGCTAGCTAACGCAGTGACGCTCGGTTACTTCTTCGCTCGATCCAAGAAGAGGGACATCCCAAACCTCCTCTACTCGCACATCACGGCCACAGATCTACTGCTGTGTCTACTGCTCCTTCCTGTGGGGATCTCCTTCCTCGAGCAAGATACCCTCTGGCTGAGCAACCACACTGTCTGCAATGTGTGGGGAATATTCTGGAACATTGCCAACCACATGTCCATCTTCCTGATCCTGACTTTCAACATGTGTAGGACTAAGGCCCTGCTCTTCCCCTTCGGTAAAAACTCTATTATAGCCGTCAGGGGAGCAATATGTATGTATATTCTCCTTATGGTTGTTCAAGTCTGCCTGCCTTATTTCTTCCAATCCTCCTACACTCTGAACACCAACTTCCTGATCTGCCACTGGGATTACGAGGGCCTCTTTGGAAAAGATTCCCGGATCTACTGGATGATATTTGGGCTGTTCAACATCTTTGAGCGAGTGGTTCCCTTTATAGCGGTCCTGCTTAGCTGTGGAATATCTTACGTGCTTCTTCTGGGACAGAAGCGGGCCGAGCTGGAAGAACTGGACGTGCGGAGTCCGAACATGAAGATACGCTGGTGGGAAAGGCTCTTCTGCAAGAAAAGAGCTATAAAGAATCTTAACAAGATTCGGTTCCGACAGCCCCCAGACAGACTGAAGATCAGAGCGACCTGCACCATTCTCCTGGCCACGGTAAACTATGCAGTTCTTAACTTTCCTAACATGGTCTACATGATCTTGGCATTTTCTGATGTCTCTAACGGAGAAAAGAGGGAATCTCTCCTAAAATTTGACTCTAACAACTACTTCGTGACATTCTGCATGGTCATGTGTGCAGGATTACACAGCATGACAACCCCCCTTATCTGGCTATGTAGGATGAAAGATCTCAGGAACTTCTACAAAGATCTTCTGTATCAAGCTGCGGCACCTCTGAGGTGCTTGAAGAGGAAGCAGAAGGCACTCCTGAGGGGGACACAGAAGACTAGCCTGGGGATGAACGCCACCAGCACCGATGGAGACGTGAGGATAAACCCGGGTGCGGACACGAGCGTGTCTATCGGAACTATCACGGAACGGATAGCGCCCAGCTGCGTCAGGTCTAGTGTCACTGAGCGTATACCAGAAAGTGCAACTGATTGAGCTGGGTCAACGTTACCTTGTAATCTAGATCACGTGATACGGATATGATCACGTGATGTTGGACAGAAGTTTTTGGAGGACAGCCGTGGTTTGGAATCTACCGATATGACATGAAGTTCAGCAGCGACCCGAAAGATAAGGATATGTCTGATGGATTTGGATTGGACAATAAGAACTTAAAGCGGCCCTTATGACAATGAATAGAGTATTAGTACAGTGTAAGCAAGAGGAAAAACTTTTTAATTATTGTGACTTAGATTGTTTGACCCCTTAACATATTAATTTATTTTTGTAAGTGTAACTATTTATCATTGCATTCTTTAAAATGTTCAGAAATGTAAGCATGGTTTGGCTGATGATGTAATGTAATACAAATACAGATAGTGATACAAATCCAACTTCAGACAATTTACTAATACATGGCTCAGGCTATTGGATATACTTGAAGTTGAATTAAGAAAATTATGCATCAGAAACAGCCTTATTCTTCATTTTAAACTTTTTCACACAAAATGAAGGTTTTAGTTTCTATGAAAAATATCACAATGATAAAGTCATACTTTAATAAGATCGAAAATACTAAAACTCAACTGATGCAAGAATAGTTCGCACAGTTGACTGTGTTTACAGAAAAATAAGAAAATAATTAGACGCGTTTGAAAAACACAATCCAAGTTTGAATTATGCCACAGTTTACTTGATGTCACAGTTTACTTGATGTCACAGTTTACTTGATGTCACAGTTTACTTGATGTCACAGTTTACTTGATGTCACAGTTAACTTGATGTCACAGTTTACTTGATGTCACATAGAAGTGCCACAGCCCTCATTATCCAATGTTCAGGCTGCTGGCTTGTCTTCAGGAAGACACTGGTGATGAAGGTCAGATCTGTTCTTTTCGGTTTCTTGTAGATCGGACACATGTACAGGTTGGGTTCTTTTATCTTTGCTCCAGGGCTGAAATGTTTGGTTTAAATAACTAAGAGACAATCTGAGATATAATTCTCGAATCGTAAAGATTAGATAAATCAAATAAGGTTTGGTGCAAGATGCATAGTTCTTTACAGTTAATGATTTGATATACAGTTTGTGGAACTTAAAACAGCGAGTGCCGGGCTATCCAGTACAGTGTCCCCTCACTAAGTAAATATCTTAAACCTGGCATTGTTTACGGCGAACATGTGGATGACAGGAAGCGGCACGAACAGAACTTTAGGGAGTTGTTCAGCGAGCCTGGCGTTCTTTCTGTCCCAACTCGCGCCATCAAGGTACAGACCATGCACGTATACCCCCTCTGTAAGTTGTGTTTGGTATGAAGTTTTGTCTTAAATACATGTTGACATGAGAATATCAAGTCTTTGTAGCAAGAAAGGGATATAACCGTTCGTGCTTTGCAATGCATAGGTTGGCCACGTAGGAGGCCGAAAGTATAATCATGACAGTGATATAAAATTGTTGTAGAAATTCAAAAAGGAAGTTATTTGCTGACCTGCGGGCGCGGAGGTAATCTCTTCTTTGAACGCTTTACAAACATCGTTGAAAAAGCACAACAGAGTCCAATGCCCAACCTTTGTGTGCTCTAGTAACCTCTTGTCTCATGGCAGTCAGAAAACCTTGCGGATTGAAGAAGCCGGTCATCCAGAATACTTTGGGACGAGCGGTGAATATCCAGGATGAAAACTGAGCGGTGCGCTCTAGAAGTTCGGTAAACCAGAATCCCAGAGTGGAACTTTCCCAGGATATCTTCAACCAGAGAGACGGTATTCGAGCGTCGAACATGTTATCTAGGGCATCTCTCAGGTTTTCGTTCATGATTATTGTACCGTCAATTGCCAGTTTGAGGTCCTGGGGGATTGTTCAAGTTTTTAGAAATACTTGATGTGTCTACCGGTTGTTCTTGTCTGACAAATTCTGGACAAAAAATCATTTTAATCTCAGTGACTCCGGACGCGGTACTCACTCTAAACCAAGTATTAGAATAATCATTAAACACGACACACTGTGTCGTGCGATGCAAACCTGCAGGCAAATCCGAACAGCGCTGATAACACGCTGCATCCTGTCGATCTCCTGTTTCAAGAAGATGTTCATGGGTGCAAGATGACCGTACTTCATGATTCTGGCTCGAACCTGCAAAATTTCGTCGTCTTACGTTTTGCCCAAAATTACAGGCCATTTAGAGAGGGAAAATGCTAGAATTGACTCCAAAATTCTATCAAATTTCCTGAGAATCTTTTCCACTCTCTTCCTCATTGTTAGTGTATATACTAATTTTTCTAAATAGTGCTGACCTCGTGAGGAACGTAGTCTGGAGGTAGTTTGTCCAACATTTCCTGGGACAGTTTATAAACGACACTTTCTCTCGTTTCCCCACTTCCACCTCCGCTGTCTTTGGGCTGAACGTTTAGTATAGTCTCCAGCGCCTCACGAGCCACCTGCAAATAAATGCTATCGTAAAGTTGGCGAGTAAAGTTGTCAGAGATTAAGTAAAGTAGTCAGAGATTAAGTAAAGTAGTCAGAGACTAAGTAAAGTAGTCAGAGACTAAGTAAAGTAGTCAGAGAGACTAAGTCGTCATAGACTAAGTTATCGAACACAAAACTTCCTCCCAACTCTAATAAGAGAAGTTTCCTACATTTAGTTTTTAAAAAAAACAGACAAGAACTTTATCAACCCATTACTCATTAACCTTGCTCTGGTAAGAGACATCAGCGTTAGCATGGAGTCCAAACACCTCAGGAGTATCAGTTAGGGGAAGAGTTTCGATGTACGCCTGGTACTGTTCAAGAGAGGTGCACTCTGGGATTATGTACCTGGGGAGGGACGGTTGAAATGGTTGAAATGTTTTGTAAAGTTCTAGAGAAGTCTAGATGGTGGTTGTACACCATCTGTTGTAGATCTTCCTAAAATTTTAAAAATGAATCGATTGCGCTGCTGGGCCACATGAACTGTACCATCAAATCAATCACAACTTAATCATGTTACGTGCTAGAGGAAGTGGTTCGTTTAAATGAGAAATGACATACCCTTTAAAGAAGCAGAAGTTTTTGTTGAACATGGCATCTCTGAACCAGACTTTTGCACAAGTGTTCAGGAGGATCTTATCAAAGTCGTCAGTGACACGACCTCCATATTGCACCTCGCCGATCATATAGCACACTGTCCCCCATGATACTCCTAAACAGTTACCTTACTTAGCATACTACCTCAATGAAAGTATGTTGTTTAGTAGCAGTAGCAACTAGTAAGTAAGAAAAACACTTTTTTTAAATAAAAAGAAAACAATGTACAGCAACCAATTCATTTGAACTTCAATAACTGTATCGAAGTGGAAAAGTAGGAAATATCAAACCTCGTTTAGGGTCCATGTCATCCAGGTGGTTCTGGACAAACTGAACTGTCGCTGTGAAGTCAGCCTGGTTAAATTCGTACGGTATGTTCCAACCGAGCGGTCCAAACTTTCTTCGCTCCTGTTTGGTTTATCGTGTTTTGAAATTTTGGTAAATTATCGAAAACGAATAACTCAATCACGCTCCGAATTCCATGATTTCATATGAAATCAGCTACATCACTATCGGAAAATAGCTCATAACATTAGATACTCAGCTCAAAGAATATTCTACCTGTACAACAGAGTGTAAGAAGGCAACAGCGTACAACATTGGTTTCCACTGAGGAGCACTGGTTATCTCCAACTGTTCCTTTGTCACTGTTGAGTAGGTTCTCTTGAGTCCAGCCTTCAATCCTTGGGGAGGCTCGTTGGTGAACTTGATGGAGGATTGGAGGAAGTTGATGGGGAACTTGGGGTGAATCTCTGTTGTGATCCACAGGCGGAAATGCTCGTTTGATTCCTCGGCTGCGGTGACCGTTTCAAGAAGCTCGTCCAGGAATCCCAGGGCAAGATGGCAGTTCTGCAACAATACCCAACCACCGCCTGCCATGAAACTCTGTAGCAGTCTTCTGGCGTGGACTTCTTGACCTGGAATTTGTAGAATGATAATGTTGATCGTCATAAAAATGTTATGATATTGGTATCTATAAAATTTTTAATGTCCTCTGTCTTCATGTAGCATTTTGATAGTATCCAAGAATAAAATAATATAAATGCATTTCTAATTTGAGAACTATAGTTTGGACTTTACAAAATAAAACTACAAACTTGTAGAACACAATGACTAACCCTGTCCCATTGAGATGCTCCTACACTCAAGCTTCTTGATTTTAGCGAGGTTCTCAATGCTAGCCGTAGGATCACTACCCATGGAGAGCAGACAGACCAACGGTGTCTGGGGGTCACTCTCCTGCCACGTCTTCTCCAAGTTCAAAATAACAGCCTCCGCGTACTCCTTGCCCATGGAATTGGCGATGTATTTCCTGGCTTGGGGGATGATCCGGTCCGGACACCAGGCTCTGATCATGAGGAGTTTCCGGAACACGTCCAAGGACTGGTTGTACCCGTCTGGCATTTCCTCCTCCTCGGGCTGATCAGTGTCAAACCATCTCTTCCAGATTTTCTCATTGGCTGCCACCTGTCGGCCATGATCACATAGTAACTTGATATTTGCTTTGGTTGCTTATTCTTAGCAAGCTTTAATAGTTATACACGTATGCTACAGTTTTCGTGAGAATCAGGTAAAGTTACAGCTTTTATTTAACTAAGGTGAGTGTAGAAATTCGAACTATACCCTAGGACTTATAGGTACGTGAACAAAATTCCGTTTATTTTTTCTTGCGCAAGTTCCAACCGTGTATCCACATTTCACATTTACAACATTGCATGAGGTCGGACATTTAAAGTTTTATTGCCACACTAAATGCTCTACCACAGAAGCTAAAAGCTTTTAGAACATTTAGAACAATCAAGAAGGTTAGGTTCATGCGATTGGTCAGGTGACGCAAAAAGAAACGCTTAATGTAAAATAGGTCTTTAAATTTTATTCATGCTTTTACCAATAGGCTAGGTCTTACGTCAAAGATAATGGCACAGAATACTGAAGAACTCTTAACATTAGATGACGTGCAAGGCTGATGTCGAATAAGCGTCAAAATTTAGGTATAATCTTGAAATATGATGAATCTGAACAGAAATATCTTGATGATCTATTCAAATGTGAAACTTCGACTAACTTTGATTATTAAATGAATTTGCAATAATCAATAACCATCAATCATTATTGTCAGCGTGGTAATGAATGACAAAGAATTTAAACCTTGGACGGCAGATCATCAAACTGATGAAGTTCGCTTAGACTGATGATGTTGAGCCAAGTTATATCGAGTATCCAGCTGGCTGGTTTGGGCGCGACAGCATTGAGATCCAGAGCTGCTCCTCCTTTTATCAAGGTTTGGAACTCCTGTAAATCAGATTTTATGAGGATGCGGGGTACTAGAAATAATATATCAAACCAATAAACTGATTACTGAATTAACTGACACTATACAGGGCACTAGACGCAAAAATAAACCAAGTAGCGCTGACAGAAAAATAGTTGACCTGATGCTTCACTCTGTCTCGACTTAGATCAATCTTGAGAGCTAGAAGAAGAGTGAAGAGGAATTTATGGTTTTCATACAAGCCTCTGCATGTGTATTCGAAAACTGCGAACGTCAGATGGTCGATGATTGCAGTAAGACGTTTTGAAGTTACAGGGCTTTTCTCGGACCTAAATGGATAGTAGAGCGTTAGAGTATGCCGTGCTTAAATTCGTCTTTCTTTTCAAGCTTAATTAAGGATTTAGGCGACGGGGGAAAATTGGCATTGATTAAAAACTAAATATGAGTCCGAATTACCTTTCCATGCTAAGATCGAAGAGGTTGAGGAACTGTACTAGAGAAGTCTGATACATCACATTCACCATGCTCATCTCCGTTATCAAGAAGTAAAGGATGGAACCTCGAGAAGCCACCGGACGGAATTCCTCTCTGGCCGAATTAATTTTCAGCTCTGTTTCCGCAGCAATGACAAGCTTCTCATTGACTTCACTGGCCGTCACTTTGGTGATCTGCAGCACCTCGATAAGAGTTGGGTCATCAACTAATGAACCTTGAGTTGACGTTAGTTTATACAGGAGATTATCTTCCAGCTCCTTCATCTTGCGTTTGTTAAGAGTCACATCCTCCAACATCTGAAGTCGCTCGTTTTCCAGCTCGGCTTTCTCTGTCAAGATTACACGTCCCAGAAGCTGCTCCTCGAGACCCTTCATGGTTACGGTAAAGTCAATGATGCTGGTACGAGCGGATATCTCTGGCGTATACGCTGGGTTGGGAAGTTTGGTGGTGATGTATAGAATAAACCCTGCCATGACATCACACTCCTTATCTCCGACCTTCACTTTTAAAGTAGATCCCGATTTGATGAAGTTCTTCTCCAGGACGTTGTCTAGAGCCGGGTCCAGTTCCTCGCCGACATCCTCAATGAGGAGTGGGTTTCCCAACGAAAGAGCGTCTTCTAGGTGGGTTCTGAAATGTTTGTGGGAGAGGCACGTTACGACCAATCCATTAGGCCCTTCTTTATTGTTGATCCAAACTTTTCCTTGGCCTTGGGGATCAATGAGCAATGGATATCGTGATGCTGATGTGCAAATGATACCGTTTTGAGTAGAAAGTTCGTCGTTGGGAAGACCCTGCAGGTTCCATTCTCCTATCTGAGATTGTGTCGTTAGGAAACTAACGACGTCTATGTCTTCCTTGAAGGGAATTTCGTTTTTCCGGAGATCTGCTTGCCATTTGTCGAAGAGCAAAGTTCGGTAAAGCTGGTTAAAGGGCCCGGAGTATGACAAGAATCCAACCGCAAGAAGCACGTCACCAACGAGACGTTTTATAGTCGCTTTAAATTCCAGACTCTCCTCAGTCCATCTAATCTTCTCTCCGCTTAGACCGTTAATAAGCGCTGTAGCGGCTTGCATCCTCCTTTCGCACATTGCAGCATCGTCGAACAGCTGCTGCTTCTTGGACATTGCAGCGTCGTATATTTTCTGTACCTCATCCAGCTCTGCCTGCTTGGCATCCAGCATCTCTTGTGCGACAGCCAACTCAGCCATAGCACCTTCCAGCTTCTTCTCTTGAATGAAGAGATTAGCTTTAAGAGGCAACACTTCCTTGTTGATTACATAAAAGTCTGCCATAGCGCTCGTCCAGGATTGAAGCCCCGCTACATCACCGCACACTTTCTTAGCCGATTCAAAAGTGTAATCCTCAGAAGCAAAGTATGCTTCGAGGAGTTCTACAGTCTCCTCATTGATCGTGTCTTTTTTGAACTGCTGCAGACCTTGAATAAACGTGCTCTGAGACATGAGTTTGAGAGACTCAGACCAGGACGGCTTTATGAATTGAGGTTTATCAGGATCAGCTGTAACTGGATTCAACTTCTTCTGAAACAAGATAATGACACAGTCCATGATACGCATAATAAGATGAGGTGGTTTGGCTAATTTCCTGACAGTCGATATATCTGACGGTTTAATGGTAAGTAAAGCCGCTTCAGCTGCCTTCAAAGCCGGTTCAGCGGCCTGCAGTTTACCCTCGGCGATAGCTTTGTCGGCGTTAATCACGTCGACGAGGGACTGAGCTTTGTCTTTGACGACCTGCACCTGAGCTTTAACCTTTTCAGCACCCTGAGCCTTAACGGTAACATCTTCCAAAACGACATCCGCTTCTTTGCTGGCAACGGCTAACTCGACGTCCTTTTCTGCTAGTTCAATTTTCAACTGACCAACACTCTCTGTAGCTTCTAACAGCTTTTCCAACCCAGAATTCATCCTCTTGGCCAACTCGTTAAGAGCATCAAACTTTTCCCGGTAAACCGTCTTGTAACCATTCAAGAAGGAAAGATAGGATTTGGGAGTAACATGGGTTTGTCGCCTGAACATCTCAAAGTAGTCGACACAGGAGTGCGAAACTATGTCCTGATAAGTTCCCATACTCTCGATAATCGCTGACTTGGTTTCCTCTGTACAGTCCATGTCATAACTGGACAAGAAGTATCTAGATACCGCTATCAGGGCATCCCTTGGCCAGGGCCTAAACCAGTCCATCGTACAGCCGGAAATCAAACCTGGGAACTTGAGGGCACGTGACCGGAACTTCTCACCGACTGGAGAGAAGCAGAGTACAATGTGGAGGTTCTTTCTAACACGTGCGATGAAGTATTCGTACAGATTCTCCACCGTGGGAGGGTGTCTGGGTAGTTCTTTCTTCATTACCGGTACAAGGTCGTTCAGAATTTCGTCTATTTCGTCTTTAGCGAATAAGTTGGAAACTTCTCCAGACGACAGGATATTGTTGATGAATTCCAAGAAAGCCTCATCTTTAATCTCGTTGTCAGTAAAAATGAAGGTGACCCCCTGTCCTTTTAGACCAGCAATCCGGTACAGATGTTTCAAGTCCTCCAGCAAATTTGAGATGTTGTAGGATCTGCTCAGAGTGATCTGGAAGACAACGTATCCGGCGATGAAGCTTGCCATTCTGGTGACAGACTGCTTACCGGAACCACCCACTCCCACCAGCAGAGCACTTCCTATGTCACTTCTGATGATACGGGAGACTTTAATTAAGTGAGTCATGCAGTCCTCGAAGAAGACCAAGTCCATGTGAGATCCTCTGATGGACTCGTTGTAGTTTTCTTGGTAAAATTGTAGTTTTTCTGTTAGGACGTCGAAGTTTTTCATCTGCTCGTAAACTTTAGGCGCACTTAAATCTGCATCGTCTGGTTCCTCTCCAGTTGGCTAAAAAACTTCATGTCAGTTAAAAATTATTTTGAGATTGCCTTACTTCAAGTAAATTCATAAGATCACTTTTGAGTTAAATTAAGGTTTTTAGTCATTCTAAAAATTCAGCCATACAAGTAGAAAATCGTTGATAATCATAAGAAACGTACCTCAGGCGCGTCTCTCATAAAGTCGATAAAGTAGTTATGTTCCATTATTTGGATATCTGGGAAGTTTTCCACCATCAACTCGTTGAGCATGGCGTAAAACTTGTCCTTATCTTGCTCATTGGTGAACCTGTTGAGTTTTTATTAACTCATTACTTGTCATTCACTTATTATTAACTTACCATATATAAGCTTATTATTCACTTATTATTCATTCCGCTTCTTATCTTCCTCCCCAGATCGTCTAATAACTTCGCTTGACCAAGGTCGAAATCAAATCACATAACCCCATTTCTAGCATTTGCAGAGACGAAATAAGTTCAAAATTTGCGTATTCAACGTAACGTGGCTTCCACACAGCGTCTAGATGTACAGCAAAATCTGAAACTGGACATACCTGTCGTGCAGGACTCTGGTGACCTCGTGATTCCACAGATGGAGGAGCAGGGACACCTCCTGCAGCTCCTCAGAGCTGATGGTTAACATCCCCTGCCAGACACGACTCAGATCCCGCAGATTGAAGGTGTAGTGGAACTTGGCAGGGGTAGGCAACATCTTTTTCTTTACGTCCTGAGAGATCGAAATTGTCAAAGAACGAAGTTACCCTTAACACTGGGTCCCCTACTTTCCACGTTGTACTTTTCAGAATGTCCAGTGCGGACTTGTTGGATATCATTCAAAAATCTTGCGGATCTAAGTGTAAATTTTATTGGAAACTGTTTTATTTTTCATCATATAAACAAAAAATACTTCGCTTTTTTGGTCTTTTTGAAAATAACTAGCCCTATGACAAAAGCTAATATTTCAGGTTTACATTTGAAGAAAACGATATCATTGATCAACAACTTTTTGTACTCAACAATTTCCATCAACACATTTACAATTAACGCAGCTCAGCAAGACTGTTCAATTTCCGAAGAGTTAGCATGGCATTATTTTTTCCTTCTAAAGAAAACTCTACGCGAACTTTTGATGAGAGACTGTCTCATTTTCTTGACTCTCCAAAAGTAAACCACCGGGTTAAAGAAAGCGTTTAAAACCACTGCAGAAGAACCGATGTGTTGAATGATGTGATCCATATCGTCATCACCATACTCAGGGTCGTACAGCTGTTTTACAAAACTGTCTACTCCAATTGAGAAGAGAGTTAAACCACCAGCATTGAAAACCACGAACTGAACACTAAGAATCAAAACTGTGATGGCAGCTTGTATCTTTGAATTTCTCTCGCCATTTCCACGGAGGTTTTTGTCTTTGCTGAGAAGTTTGGCGGTGGAAGCTACGGAACATGCTAGGACTAACAGCAAAATAGGAATTCCAGCAATTAGGAGAGAGTACGTAATCACGAAATGAAGAGGATGGCCGGATGTATAAGGAATAGTTGACTCTGTCCCGAAATGCATTTTGTTCACGTGCTGGATAACAGGATAGGTATAGAGTACACAGAAGCCAGTTTCTAGAAGGACAAATATTGATATGAAGAAGATCAAAGAATTATTAAGGTGCTGCTTTTTGAAATTAACCATTGGCCAAATGATGGCCAAAGTCCGAAGAATGTTCAAATAGATTGTTATCATGCCAGAGACGAGTATGGAACATCTGACGACATGTGAAGATACCGCCATGATGCAGATGACGTCACGAAACGTATGAGAATGTACCGGCATTATAAAAGATGCATGAAATGCGGCGTCGGACAAGCAAACCATGGCGTCAGAGATGCTCAGGTAGGAAAGAAACGCGTTTCCAAGCTCCGAGCGTCTTTTGAAAAAGTAGATCAGAGCAACTAGGTTGGTTGTCACTGCGATAACATCAATACATATGGAAGGGTATGCGAATATTATTTTAATGTCAACAAGATCCTCCATACTGCGAATTCCGTTACCATTTACTTCAGCTGTAGGAGTAATATCAGAAATTGAGCTTATTATTTGAGTTCTTATTTGAATGTTACTTTTCTCTGTATGACTAAGAAAGCCTTCTTCTTAGTCACACATAGAAAAGTAACATTCAAATCAGAAATTGACTCATTCGACGATAAAAAATTGTTTGATTTTTGAATTGAATGCTTGAATGTAAAAGCTAATCATTTATCGGGAGATATTGTGGAGATTAAAGAGAAAAATTGTATAATCAATTCCGTATGTCATAAGGAGGACAGAGGAACATAAAATTAATGAAGATAAATTTAAGAATTACTATAAGTGATTAAGTGAACTTGGATCACAAAACATGCAGGCCACAGTGCTAAAACAGGGAATGCAATGTGTTATAAGATGTAAACACTATGTAACACCTGTTTTTACGATAAAAGTATCTAAAACAATGACATTATTGAACATGTGATGTTTAAATACTTCCATGATGCTTAAAATACACATTTGGTCACGATATATAGCTTTTAAGTACCTAACTTAGTTAATCTAAGCTAAGTATCACTTTCTTTTAGCTCCCGAGCTAATAATAACTGGCATGGGTTGTTTGCGGACAACTTGATGATGAACTAATGACGTTAGCCAGATGAACACTTCACAGCTAAATCTAGTTGAATTTCGGTTGTTCCGAATTTTCACCAGTTTTTTTGGAAAAAGTGTGCATCAATTGAGGCGGAATTCGCAGCGAACGATCGATTAAAAGGTATACTGGTACAGTATTCAAAATTTAACGGGACATGGATGTGTGATCGGAGGCGGTACCGGCGAGCAACTAAGCTAAGACATACCACACGGATTTACTTGTTTCACACCAAAGTTACACCAGACAACTAACAAGCACCAGCTGTTCCATGATAAGTCAGGACTCAGGACAATGTACAATCTACCGAGTACTGAGATGTCCCATGTGTTCCAAAATATCGAGAAATATTTCAAAACAATTTTACTAATCCTTGCAACCCACCCGTTCATCCGATCTTATCCTGCCTTGGTGATGGACGTAGAGACTTAGATATAAAAAGTTACCCCAGGCCCTCCCATTTTCCTGCCATGTTACTAAAAAGACTTGGAGCATTAAATCTGGCTCTCCATAAAGGTTACACTATGCGATATTACCAAGGGAAGGTTTGCCCGGTAAATACTCAAGTACGAACAACCCATTAACGCTTTAGCAGTCATGAAGAGGTAACACGACATTTATCCGACAAGACATTTGCCCGAATTTAGGTACCAAAAATTTAGTACGGCATACGTCCGATAGCGACACCTGTCCAAATCAGAATTTTATTCCTTAGGTATTTTCAGAGTGCTGCAATAAGTAAAAAATCATTCACTTTTCCTTGGAAATAACACTCATACGACGAATTCAACAACGGTAAAAACAGATCAAATATTGGATTTTCGAACGGCCGGTCTTGAGCAATGAGACGAACCAAGTTGTGTAGAAGTGTAAAAACAGATGCAACAAAATTGAACCAGAGCTACATGATTTATTGGCTCCTTTAATCGAGTCTATAGTTCGCGTTCGACTGATAACTTCGAAATTAATCCAGGATCTGTTCTGTTGGCAATCAGTGAGTCCACCTACAGTTCATTAGCGATTTAAGTTTAATATTTGCACAGTTTACCTGCCAGAGAGTTCGGGTGAGAGGAACCAAGGATGCGACAGTATCACACACTTCTTTGCTGAAACCTCTCGCAGTGCAGAAGTAGCCACACCCTATTATTCTGAAGATCTGAAATCGAATTAGAATTAGACACTTAAGATAAACCAAGAATTAAATTAAATCGAAGGTAATGTATTTTCTACAAAGTTAGAAAAACTAACTTGGCTTTCCACGAAGAGGCATTTACTTTATGAAAATGTTAGTTCTGTAACTGTAACTGTAAACTGTTAAGACGCAAAAATTTTGGCTGTAAGTACTTAGGTAAAATTTTAAGATCTGAATATTATTTACCCCTCTTTAATAAAAAATCGGAACTGAGCTGGTGAATGTTAGGAAAAGTACAATTGTGTAGAACACTGTTATTTAAAAATTGGAGTCTTGGAAAAATTTCCAAAAAACGAGAGAAATTATCGCCCAACCTGATCAATTGAGTTGTTCGAAGGCAGTGTGCAGTTAAAAATACTGAATTGTCTCTTAAGTCTGGAGGGAATATCATTTCGTCCACCACCGGGGTGAATCATAGCAGAAATGAGGGAAATGTCCACTATGTGCGTAAAATCTCCTGCGGAAATACGAGATTTAAATTTGTGGTAATATACTAAAAAAGTTTTCAAACAACGTTTGGGCAATGCCCAATGAGATTTAAGGAATCGTTTTAACTAGGTCATTTTAAACTTTTAAAATTCTTGTTAATTCTGTAAGTCATCCGGCCATAGCCCAAGAATGTCAACTATTACCGATCCCGATTCTCTTATCCAAAACGGATAAAATTTACCTGGTTTGTCAAGGTTGTAAAATCCCTGTTGTTCCATCAACTGGCGAACAATCTCATTGGTAATCTGGTCTCCCCACTCGTTAATGATAGGCATGTTTACGTCGTCTATAAAGACAGTCATCTTTTTGCCGGAGGGAGGTCCAAATGTCGTTCCCATTCTCTTCTCTACGTAACTTTCAATTGAAGCCTGGAAGAGGGTTGTCGGCTTGTTATTTTGATCGTTCTTTTGAAACACAAGCGATATTTTGCTAGCCTGCATCACCCATCTAGTCATATACAGTAGGTGTACTTGATACGAAACGTGCCAAGATGATCCCGATCGTGACAATTTTCGTAATGACTTCAATTTTGTAATAATTATAGGGTTATTGTCTCTTACATCAGGGGGAGAGATAGAACTTCAATATTTCTGTAAACCAATCACCGCAGCCAGATTGGATTACAAGTATATGGTCACGACGTGGAACAACCGGTGTGGGGACCTAGAGTACCCACCTGAAACATCCCAGGGGTGGAGGCTGAGGAGAAGTTCATACACTTGCTGAGTCTGACCTCCGGGTCGTAGCAGTTCATGTATCCTTTAACCATGACAGTTTTAGCTGTTCCTTGCTCACCTAACACAATATTGTTAAAACATAGTATATGCATCATGACATGTCCTAACAATAGACGGAAATAATGGGGCTAGGCTGGAGCTGGCATGTTAGCATGTTCAGTGCACCGTGACCAACCATTCACCAAGGCACCATGATTTCGCAACACAAACGTTAACGATGACGTCCGGGAATTGTTGTCAAGATTAAACTTGAAGGCGTGGCGAGCGGGTCAATATTATTAGAAATATCTATGAGGCCAAGGAAATACTGTTGTCGTGAGTGTGCCTAGTGCATGGCATACCTATAAGCAGTACAGCTTTGTCTTGCTTGCTGATCGTCTCAATCAAGAAGTTAGTTCGAACATTGTCCACGTTCGGCACTAAAATCTCCACATATCTGAATAAAAACATTGGATAACAATTACTGTGTATAAGTATAACAATCAATATTACCGTATGACAATCGTTACCACGAAAGTAAGCAAGCTAGTAAAACTGGAACCTACCTCGGGACGGAATCCTCGGGATACAGATACTGTGTCACCAGACTATTCCAGTGAACCCATTGTCCGTCCTCAGACACTGTGTACTCGAAAATTGTGTCACCCTTAGCGGCCTCCGCTGGCGGGAGATCCAAACAATTCTTCCCCAAGATGAACTGTTCCAATTTAGCTCGATCCTCTAACTCCAACAAAGCCCCTGAAATTCAAGAATTTAAGTAATTCCTTTGCTATGGAAAAGATTGTTTTGTCCCTTTACGCTTGAACGCAGTTCAGCCACTACTTTATTTTGGCCAAGATAGAAATGAAGATATTGTAAAAACTTTTTCATCCAAGTTTTAGCCTCCAGTCACCACAAGTATTAAGATTCCTCATTAAAGCCAAGTGAATTTCCTAGATATGTTGCTTACCTAAGCTCCACATGATTGAAAAGACAAACAGTCTCTCAAGATGATCAGGAGAACAGTGGCTGACTGGACCGTCCGCTCCCTCACTCACTGGAACGAGACCTTGGAGCAGCTTACAGGCCTGACAGAATTTATATGCTTAAATAGTTATCTAGCCATTCCATCCATATCGGTTACGATAAGTTAAATTAACTTTAAGCAGAGGAACTTGATAGATTTATTTCTTATTTTCCAATTAAAAGACTGCTTGCAGTGATTTTTTTCGAATTAAAGCAGTCGCTTCTGGAAATATACTATTCAACAAATAACAAGATCCCTTAATAAGATCAAATTTTGCTCAGAGAAATTGAATACGATAAAATTCATTTTTCCCAGAAATGGCCAACAAATTCAGACGGCAATCAAAGTTAAATATCAATATCATGATTAGCCACAAATGACTGTAAAATCTCACCTGAGCGATATAATCACACTGCAAGGTAACCATTTTAGGAGTTAGTATGGTCACGACGAAGTTGTAAGCGTCTTCAAAGATCCTTTCGAATAGATTTGTGAAGACACCAACTTCGGTAGAGGGTCGCGAATTCAACCATCCCTGTTGAGATTTTAAAATGTAGATGTTTGTACAAACCAGGAAACCATCAGTTGATATACGACAGTTTAAATCGACACAGCGTAGAAATTTATCAAAACCGAATTTGTTCCCAAACCTGCAAAATCGGTCTCCAATCAAGAACTGATGAACTGAGGAAAGTCATGCCGTTTCGTGATACAGTGGCGGGTGATGCGTTGTCAATGTTATGAACTGGTGAATAAGTGAGTGAGTGAGTGAGTGAGTGAGTGAGTGAGTGAGTGAGTGAGTGAGTGAGTGAGTGAGTGAGTGAGTGAGTGAGTGAGTGAGTGAGTGAGGAGTGAGTGAGTGAGTGAGTGAGTGAGTGAGTAGTGAGTGAGTGAGTGAGTGAGTGAGTGAGTGAGTGAGTGAGTGAGTGAGTGAGTGAGTGAGTGAGTGAGTGAGTAGTGAGTGAGTGAGTGAGTAGAGTGAGTGAGAGAGTGAGTGA
>JH154983.1:61908-74739 GCA_000226015.1 Mnemiopsis leidyi | reverse complement strand
GTCATCTGACAGCAATTGACCAATGAGAAGCTAGATACGACTCATCGATAACAAGAAACGGCCAACGCTATCATATATTTGTGAATCTCCCCGAATTTGTTACCCTTTCCCAAATTTCTCTATTATGACTGTAAATGCTTAGTTTCTCACCTCAAATGTAACATCAGTGATTCTGATTTGACATTGATCTCCGTCTTCAACGTAATAGAATCTCGACTGTTTCAACCACTCAAAATCATTCAGAGACTTGACGTGAGTCTTGACAAGCTCGTTGAATATGTCCCTCTGAAATTTCTTAATTAAACAAAGTTACTCTCCGCAGTATGGCACTATACGAATATGGCACTGGGATCAAGTTTTATCGGAAAGGTTAACTGAATCTGATTATGATAATACTGTATGTGATAGAGGTGCAGATTCTCAGTTTGACGATAAAACATGACAAAAATTCTCCACCTGATGCACGTGGATGGTGATGATAGTTTCGTAGCAAACACGCTCAAACTTCTCCAAATC
This sequence comes from Mnemiopsis leidyi, assembly GCA_000226015.1. Lineage (NCBI taxonomy): Eukaryota > Metazoa > Ctenophora > Tentaculata > Lobata > Bolinopsidae > Mnemiopsis > Mnemiopsis leidyi. The sequence goes on along the minus strand of JH154983.1, from coordinate 74,223 downwards.
GTTAGTGGTCTGCGAAATGAGCGTGTTCAACAAGTTAAGAAACGCCTCATTAGCTTCCTGCATCTTCTTCTTGTCGTGTCGCGCGTGCTTCAGCGCAATCTCTGCGTCGCGTGTCCACAACATCTGGATACCCAACAGGGATATCTGTGCAGGAAACATGGCGATGAACTTGAGAAGGTCGAAGTCTTCAGCGTTGATGGCGTACCATGCTTGTCGGATGATACCGTGAATAGATTGGAATATCATGTGCATGAGGGATCCTAGCCAGAGCTCCACACCTCCTTGTGCCATTACCGGCTTCTCCAACTGTATCGTCTGAAGACGTAAAGGTTACCGTCAAGGTAGTTGTGTCCAAAGCAAGTTTGGTATTGGGATTGCTTTTGAACAGCAACAAGCAAGCTTCTGAGAAAGCACAGGTAAAATGGTCGGGCCTCTGGGCTCCATGGTCACGAACAGCAAATTTGCAACACAGCGGAAATGCGGCCTTTAGATTTTAAGTCTGTGCACCAACAAGTTTGCGTGCTATATTTTGCTATACTTTGCTATATTATGCTATACTTCGCTAAACTTTGCTACACTAGCAAACAAACTCACCTCGTCCTCTTTAGAGCTAGCTGCTAATATCTGATCGTAAACTTTGTCGTGAAACTTAACAGTAGCGACATTATCAAAGACGTTCAGCAAGTGAGCCTGAATCGTGTGAGAGTCGCTGGCTTGACCCAGAATTTCAAGTAAAGCTGGATCCGACACGAAAAAGAACCTGAAGATAAAACCATGTTGTCGCACTTTGACTTAACCTTGTCAACTTTACTCTATTTGTTATCACTTAGATTTCGTACAACACAATTTACATAAGTACAACACGATTTACGTAAGTACAAAATGTCTGAAATTAGATTATATATTTTAGACAAGAAGAGTAGACTACCTGGGGAAGATAAGACGTTTAGCCTCCAGATAACCAGACAGAGATTTCTGGCACAATTCCAGCTGCTCCAGAAGATGGGGCAGGAGCTGACCTAGCGTCTCGTCCCCAACACAGCATTGCACAACGTTCGTTGTCTCGTGAGCTCGCTGCATGATCTTCTGCCACGAGTTGTCGATACCTGGACGACATTATCACTTAGCGATAATTTATCAATATCTTAATCCCTGAAATAACCATTTTCTATGATTTTAAGGCGCGACATTAACATTTTCCTTCATGTCCAAGCTAGTGCTATGAAAGCTAAACACAAACAAAAACATGGACCTTGAAAACGTTTAGCTTCCTTGGGTAGCTGTTTGGCAATGTCGCCACCAACAAATACAGCCTCCAGATACACCCAGAGGTTCTGAACTACCAGCCAACTTTCTATAATCTCAGCTGATGAGGATATGTTCTGTACCCACTCCTGAATCTGCTTCTTGTAGGGCGCGTTATACCTGTAACGGTGTGTGTCAGCAACTTACTTCTTGTTTGTCAGTGTAAAGCCAGTGTCAGCACGCAGCTAACCGACGTTTGCAGCCTCTTTGTCATTCAAAGCGAAATGATTAATTAACGTGTGTCTAGGGATAATGGATATTCGTAAAGAACAAGTAACTGACCGATTACTCATAAGTGAGCTAAGAACCATTAGACTGTCCTCCATTAAAGCGACGATCTCCATTATATCACCCGCTTTCAGCAATAATTCTCCACGGGTTTTGAACTCTAAAGAGAAGAAAGTTATCATGACATGGCAAAACTTAAAGTAATCGAATAAACTTCCTCAACTATAAGATACTGGTAACTAATTTCAGTAATGATTTATTACCAGTGAAGGTAAGGTCTTGGACACTCCACTCGGCGATAACTTGTTTAAGTTTCGCTTCAATGTCTTTTTCCTTCACTGCGGCTATACAGATATCCTCTATGTCCTGAAAATTAGAAATATATATATACACACGCTAACTTAAACCCTGCGCTGAAAATTGATTGATCTCTTTTACTTAGGACGAGCAAGCTGCTGACCTTAACAGGATGACCAGCTTTGTTGTGCCGGGTCCATGACTACTTAGTGTGTCCCCGGCCCAAGTGGTTATAGTTCAGCTTTTCACAAGGTCAGTTGGGAAGAAGACTTTTGGACTACTAAATGTAAAACAACAATGAAGACACGTATAATTGGTAACCTCCTTGTTTTGAAGAAGGGGTGCTTCCATGATATTTCTCAGGAGGAAGTTTTCGTTGTGGATATCAAATTTGCAGCCACACAAATCTCCCACTTGATCCCAATGTCTGTCGATCAAGGCCTTGTCTGCAAGGGACTCTAAAAGTGGACAACATTCGTTGAAATCGTCGATAGATTGTTTAAGCTCGAGGAAGGCTTGCCAGTTTTTCATTGCTTTAGGTAGCTTCCGGCACCTGCATGAGTTTAGGATGAAAAAATGCAAAATAACAGTTACTGGTACAGCTTTGTCAAAGAAGATATATGATTTCTTAGTAACGTTAAGATTACATGACGAAAATATGGTCAAGAAAATGTAAAATGACTGCAAACCGTATAGAAAATGTTAAGTGCTCGTAACTATTATGGCAAACTGTTAGAACTTAGAAGCACCTGTTTTGGAATTCAAGAATTTCAGCATTGATCGCTTCGATATCGACCTCGATCCAGACGATATCGTAGTACCCCTGGACGGCGGTAATTACACTGTTGTACAAATTGTACAACTTCTGAAGAAGCCCCAGTTCCTTCTTGATCCTCTGTATGTCAGGATACTCAGTAACGGTCATACCAAACAGTTCCTCTCCCCCAGAGTAGGTCACATATCTGGCCCAAATAGCTTCAAACTTCGTACCGAACTGTATGACCCTAGCGCTGGCCTCCTTGGGAGGAATACCATCGACCATGGGACCAACAGAGTTGTACTCTTCGACGTACTGTTCTGCATCTATCTTGAACTGAGCTACCTGACTGACAAGATCTGCCCTCATGGTCGGTTGAAGATCCAACAGGTTGTACGACACGGACTGAGCTTTGTTGGCCATCTTGGTTTTCCCGTATCTCAGTGTATCCACCATGTTGGTCTCCTCCGGTGGTATCGGAACGTTCAGTCGGTTGAGGAGAGCGTAACAGTCCTCAACTTGGCAGATTTCGGTGTCCAGCATGATCTCGGCTTGTTTAAACTCGTTGATTGCCATCATGGCGAACCGCACGTCGTCGAGGTCTTTTATCTGTCTGTTCAGACGTGTGGTGAGCTCGTTGATAACACCATCTACCTCAACCATCTTGTATTTGAAGTTGTCGTTCATGGTACGGGCGTACTTCAAGGTCCAGTTCCTGATTTCTTGCTTGATACTTTCCTTACATTTATCTGTGTACAGAGCGATAGAATCCACTTTTATCACATCAGAGAATTCATCGTCTATTTCCATCTTCAGGTTAACGTAATACTGAATTTCCTGATTGAAATCCGAGATGATAGGTTTCCTCTCCAGAAATTCCTCCATCACCTTCTCTCTGTCTTGTGACCAAACAAACTCGTACCTATTAAACTTCTCGATCTCCACCTCAACATCCGGCTTGCTCATCTGGATAGCTGAGGCTAGGGTGGAGGAAACTTTGAGGATCTCCTTGTGATCAACAACACTCATCGTCTTCAGAGGCTGTCCTCCCTCGGAGAAACCTGTGTACCATCTCATAACACTAGCTGAGGTTTGTATCACTGTTTGCATCGCGCTGTTCAGTTCGTGTTGGATCGTGTCTAGAGATGGTTTGATCACGATGGATGGTATGTCTAAGTGAACGTGAGCAAAGAAAAATGAGATGGCTTGTTCTTTTTTCGGCTGTTCGACTTTTCTGTAACTGAAGTTTTGTCTGCCGTGGAAGAGTCGTTTTTTGATGGCATCAAGGGCTTGTTTGACACATTTTAGTACCATGTTAATGGTTTTGTTGTGGAGAACATTGATGAGTTCATCGCAAACAACACTAAACTCGGCTACAAGTGTCTCATCAAAAGCTGCATCTTCCTTCCTCCCCAGAGCTTTGTTGCGCAAGACAGTGTTCATCTTGGGACTCCTAGCTCGAGGTTCTCCGCTTGATCGTGACTGGTTATCATTGTCTCTTGGAGTTGGACTGTTTCGACACTCCCCATCAGATACGTTGTACTCGTCCATCCCTTCAATACCAAGTCTCCTTTGGAAGGTCTTGACAAGGTCAAACGCTGCTTCCTTTGCTTTTTGACTGAGGGTCTGCATTCTTGGAGCGGCTGTAGCACACATAACCTTCACGTTTTCACTGAAAACGAACACGTCCATGGGAGCATCAGGTAGTTTACAGAGTTCAGTCGTCTCAATCTCATTCCAAATTGACATGATCCTCACTTCGAATATGTCGTTGAGATCCTTCATGAGACGAGCCGTGGATTGTATTTCTCGCTCGACTTCCTTGAAGTACTCCTCGACAAGGAAGGAATTCCACGTCATCATATAGGTTCCTTTGTTAACAACAGCGTCGAGCATGTCTATTCTGTATGACATAAGGTCTCTCATGATCGGGTTTATTGCCTGTTTTACCTTGTCGTAGTCCTCAAGTAGCTGTTTTATCTTTTCAAACCTGGAAATTGCACAGAATCACATACTCAAACTCAAAACTTAGTTGTATAAAAAGGCTTAAACTCTGGCAGAAGTAAGTATCTTAAATTCTATTTTTTAGTTTTAATTACTGCGCTTTATTTAAGAAATGGAGAATAATACAAAAATAGAAAAAAAAAGTATTTTACCGGAACTTGATCTGATTTATATTGATAACTATGTCCTCAGAGGCACTCGGTAGCTCAATATGTAACAACTGTTTGAACAGTGTAGTCTCTCTGAGCAGCTCAATGAAGGACGGGTCGAAGTTTATGTACAATCTCTCTGTTTCTGGATGTTTAACCAGGATAGATGCTTTCAGGGCTGCAATTCATAGTCGTGTGAATAATCATTAGGTCAGTGTCGTTTAGTCTGGATCAATCAAATCTACAATTCTCTAAATAAAAAATGTGTGGAATATCACTTCTCAACTTATATTTAATCTAGAAAAAATACTTACACGTTTTCACGACATCATAAACTTTAGTGAACGCCTCGATGTGCTTCATTTCGAATGTCAAAAGACATTCTGCCATTCGGTTATACTTCAATATGATCTTACGGTGAACCTCGTTTGTCTGGAAATAAAAAAGTTAAAGGACAACATTTCAGAAGAAAGTGACAAATTTCAGAAAATGTTACAAATCAACAAAAACTCCTAGCACTAGCATGGCAGATACAACTTTTCCAAATTCTTAAAATTAAATTAAAGTCTTTTTTCTTCGAACCAGTTATTGATGGATCTGAAAGTGGCCGAATTAATTCCTTTGTGTAAGGTGTTGATACTTAACCACTGCCCTTTTCTTTAAAGCAATTAATTATAATTACGTTGTGGGTGGGCCTATAGGGCCGGTAGCTCAATTGGTAGAGCACTCATCTAGACAATGCAGAGGTTGTCGGATCATACCCGACTCGGCACGGTGCCGGCCCATGAATTTTCTGAATTGACTATCAGTGGAAATCGTGTCCGTTCAAATATCTGCTCCGTACACATCATGTAGCTTGGTTGATCCTTCGGCCCACCCACAACATAACACACCCGTTAACAATCAGTGCACACCTCTGGGAGTCGAGCTTGCTCGAAATGAGGACCTGAAAAAGGCCCCCTCCCCACTTGAAACCATAATTATAATTACGTAATAGTATTTCATCGGAGTATTTGATAAGGTTTAAAAGAGGATTGAGTGGAATTTACAAACTCGACAACAAACAGTCGCTTCAATTGTGAAATTCACAAGCTAATGACGTCCAGTCTTACAGTGCGGACTGCGATAACCCGAGAAACATGGAAACGAGCGACAAAACAGAGCAGCACGGTATAAAAGAAGAAACAGAGCAATGTATATTCATCACGTGGAGTGTGGTTGTCATGGTATCTTCTCTCACTGGAGATACTTTCATCCTTACAGGAACCTTCAAGTACCGAGCTATCACGAAACACAAGGTCATTGTCGCTGTGATCCAACATTTTGCGGTGTGTAATCTACAGTTTACTCTCTTCAGAGTAGTTCCTGTAACTCTTGCTTTTCTAGCTGACAAATGCTGAAATGGGTAGTAGGTATGTTTCTGTGTCACGTGCAAGACAACGTTGGGTGGATTTCTGCGGCAGTAACCACCTTTCTCACGTGTCAGCTTTCTGCAGTAAAGTTGATGGTAGTCAGACACCCACTCAAAACGATCACCTGGACAGCAAAGTTAGGACAGAAGATCATGTATGGTGTTGTGTGGCTAGTTGTACTGGGTTTACACGCTCTAGTGTCTACTGTCATGATGAGGTATCTGAGAGACACAATACACTTTAGTAACACTGACTAATGACTACAAGTGCTACCATGGTTACAAAACACATGACACTCCAGCATGGTACACGTGGTACTTAAATCTCACGTGTCACGTGACACCCATGATCACATCGGGCAGCTTTGGGAAACAAACTGAGATAAGAGGGCGTGCTGACAGTTCTACTGACAGTGGACGTGTTGTTAATGTATTTTCTTCCTCTAACTGTGTTGTTAGTGACGTGGTTAGTGGGTCTTAGTGGAGGGTGGCCGCCTGTGTTCAGTGCCTCAACATCATGGCCAACTTTTTCATCAACAGCATCTTGATACAGAGTTTTAGTGAGTCTCTAAAGACGAAGTGCTCGGAGATTTATGTCATGAAAGATGGTACGGTAACAGAAGATCGCGACCACTTCAAACACTGCATTTACCAGATTTAGAGGAGGTGGCTGGCTCTACAGCTACTTTGGAACTGGCAGATATTATACCAGACAGGTCACGGAGTGAGATGCAAAACAATTTAGACACGTTTTCCTGATTAAGCCTAATTTGCTAATCTACTAAATAAGTGAACTTTTATGTGTATTTAGTGTGGAAATTCATCGCAATTTGATCTTCAAAATCCAATTCCTTATTTAAAGAAAACATGGAAATTGTTGAACGGTAGCTATTTTATTTTACATTTTGATGAATTTCCTAATGCGAAAATTTATCTGATGTTAAAACGAATAGCCGACTTCGAACCTTGGGAGTAAGAATTCCAAGTTGGTCGAACTGAAAGATAGGGCCGGACATTAGCCTGTGAAGATGTCTAGCCCAGGAGATAGCACTGCTTGTTTTGGGCATGTTCCGGAGTAATCCGGGGTTTTCTTTCTTCTCCGTGTACAGTTGCCGGATTTCCTCCAGTTCCACTTGGTATCTTTCTACTACTTGGGCGTAGAGCGGATCTAGCTTTATCTCATCTATACCCAATCTTTTTATCCTAGAAGAAGTTTGGGTTTAAAAGTTATTGTTGGTATACTACATTACAGAGTATAGTCGAACCTAATAGAATTTAAGATACAAAATAAGATAATAATCAAGCATTGAGAACACGCAAAAAGCGCTAAAACACAACATGCCTACCTGCCCAGAACTTCCAGGCACTTGGTTACGTTAGGTCTTCTACCGATGGCCGCCTCTGAGAAAGCCGTAACGGAATTGGCCAACATGGCAATCTGGTTGTTGAAATAATCAAAATCGTCCTCGAACGTCGCCTTCCGCTGATCCAGGAAGTCGTAGCCTTTTTTCTGCATCGTCGTTACGATAACTTTGTACTTGGTAATGAGGGGGTCGAATCCCTCCAGCTTAACGGACGTCAGGGCGTTGTATTTCTCTATCGTCGACAGCATGGCTTTTATCTACGAGAGGGATTAGAAAACGTTACAAAACTATGATATCTATCGTTTTTAAAATCTTGAATTTGGCGACGAGCGAGATGAAATAACGTTTTTTCAGGATAAACGCGGCCGCTGTGAGATTTTTCAGACGCAGATCAATAAATCGCCCCACCTTTTCGAGACGCTTACAGAAGGACACAAATTTCCCGAAGGTGTACATTTCAGAGAAATCAAACTCTTTCTCAGATTTGTTCTTCATAGCTTGAAAGCCACTGTCATACTCATTGTACAAATCCAGGGCGTCCTGTATTCGCTTGCTGATAACTTCGTAGGAGAAGTCCCATATACGGTGGACACCTTTGTCTGTTATGTAATCTTTACACGCTACAACCATCTGGTTTGTAATCTGGAGAGATTTAAGTATTGAGTTTGGGATAGAAGCAGCGTCTTATGTATGTAGTTTGATATCTGAAGTGATTTGATTCGGATAAAAAACGGCGTAAAAATTGTCAAATTTGTGAATGTCATGGGATCACGACAAAGGTGCATGACCAATTATAATTCAATAGTTTTCGTCTGATCGAATAGTTTTCTGAAGTTCTGACAACACAGACCTTGACAAAGAGATGAGTCATACAGTCAGTGGTGTTGTAATGTTGAGAGGTGGTGTAGATGATACGGATTGCCTCCATCATCTTCTTTATCTCCGGCTTAATGCTGACTGGATCGCTGTAGTATAGTGGCTGGCAGTATGTCAGAAGAGAGTACAAGATTTTTACGTTATCCTTTGCTTCGTTTGCGGCGTCTGTGATCTTCTGGTCGAATGTTTTCCACACCTGAACATTGGCATTCATTTAACATTGAAAAGTGGGATATAATGAATTGGAAAAAGTAGGATTTTCGATACACAAATCAACTTCAAATTTTCCACACACGAACATTGGCATTCATTTAACATTGAAAAGTGGGATATAATGGATTGGAAAAAGTAGGATTTTCGATACACAAATCAACTTCAAATCGTATTTGGCAAGATCACCGCAGAAAATTACCTCGAGAGTTTTACTCCTAGCAATCTTGAGTATTCCACAAGCGTTTCGGCAGATTTGACTCTTTATTTGCTCGAGAAGAAAGTTGAACTTAGTTGACCTATTTTTCCAGCTGACTAGCTCAGCATACGGACCTATGTCATCGGATTCTTTCTGAATCAGGTCTGTCTCGATCAGTACCTAGGCATCAAATTAATTAGGCACCAAAAATAAAGGCAATGTTTAAACAAATCAAAAAGGAGACAAAATCTATGCATGGCACTAAAAGTATTTTAGTATTTATAGTAGTCGAATTCGTTAACTTTGCGTACCCAAAATATAACCTCATTATTCAACAAGGAGCTATCACACTTACAAGTTCGATACGTTTGCACCAGGAGTTCAACATGCCCTCTACGGCAGCGAGTGTGTCCTTGTGGCAAGCTGCTGACTGCCAGGCACTCAGTGTAGTCCACTCCTCCAGTTGGGGAAGTGACTCACACTTGGCGAGGTACACCGTCTCCAGCAGGCAGGCTTGTGCATCCGTCAACGACTTTTCAAACTCTAGGTAATTGGGGGGGGGGGGTGTAAGATGACGATTCGAGACCACTTGGCCTATACTATTTCCAGGTGTCATGGTCAAATTTTATTTTATATAACCACGGTCGAATGGTCAAAATTTTGACAATGACCAAAGCAAAACCCCAATTTTTTTGACCATCGAACATGGGGCGAACTCCGGGGTGTCATCGTAAGTGCCAATAGAAAATTTAAATCACTTTAAGTTTTTTAAATATATATATAAGTCAATTTACCAGTGAGCTGAACTTTAAAGGCAGACTTAAGTTGTTGTCCGTTAGGGCAGCTCTTTGAGTTAAAGTCGAACGCTTCAAGATAAGGGTTGAATACACAGCCGATTACATTCTGGACCACGCTTAAAGCACTCTGCCCCGTTTCGACAGAGAGACATCCAAACAGCAATTCCTGAAACAAATAAAGCCTTTTACAAAAGCATTTTAAGATATCAAACTAATCAATGTATATTACTCAAATCGTGGTCAGCTTCTTAAAGAACGGATCACACACATCGAATATAGTAGGCTTCAAATTCTTATCTTGAGAAATTTTAGCCAGAAATATGAGACAGTCAGTAGGAACTAGGACGAATAGCATGCATCTTGTTGACGAGGCCGATGTTTTTATCGACTGATCAGTTATGATTATACTGTTCATCATATCTTACTACAAATCGTGATTAAAATGATTTCATTTCCCCTGCTTAGGCCTTGGTGTGCAAAGATCATCGTTAGAACATGATTCATTCATTGGGACGAAATTTTCCGAAATCACTTACATTCTCAATATTACTGGTTGTGACAGCTTTATCTGAGCTTCGGGTTATGTAGACGATCAAACCCTCGCCATGCATCATCTCTTCATTTTGTTTAGTCAAAACAAATGGACCTTGAATAGTAGGCTTAGCACTTCCTCTTCTTTCAGTCTCTGTTAAAGGACGGTTAAGTCTCTTAATATTTGGTTCGTACTATCGATTGTAAATCACATTATTCTTAAGTAACTAATCTTGGCACAATTATCTGAATCATCATCAGACTACCATTACTTCATAAGCGTTGCAAACAAAACAACTCACTGCTTCTTACAGTTAACAGGAACAATTGTCAATAACATTCTACCTGGTTGCTCGGGAGAACTAGGCAAAAAGACAACAGCACACGTTTTTTCTTTGGCTCTAAACAAGCTGTCGAGTGCATCAAGCTGAAAATGAAAAAGAATGTCTTTTTTCGGCTAAAAATTTGAATTTAGTGGGATTAGGTTAACAGTTAAAATAACAGTAACACGCTATCCAATTGCTAAGGTAATTGATACAGCTTAAGTTATGAACCTACATACATGATAATCTGCTTGTCGAGTTTAGTAATAGGCTGATATCAGATATCAAGTACAGCGCAGTGCAAGGATAGTGCAGTAAAAGGCTGGACAATTAACTGTGGTGGTGCCTGGTTATACAAACTTAAACAAAATACCAACTGTGACCATAAAATGCACGACATTCGTAATTGAAAAATACTAGAGAAATTGTTGATATGTTGCTTACTTGATCCGAAGATAGGAAAGATTCTTGAATTGTAGACATTTCCAAACCAAGCATCATGGTAAGTCGGTCAAAAATGTAGCGGTGCTTAGCATCTATCCTTGCATTGAGTTCATTTCTGTTTTCTTTGAGCTGCTGTAAAAGCAACAAGGTTAGTCGAAATTGTCAGTGAATAAAACTAAGTGCTTCGTCAATAAAGACACTGTTGTTGTTATGAAAGAAAACTAAAGGTATTCAGGAACATGAATGGTCGATGGCGTGTGACCTTGCCTTAGAAATCATTTGGCCAATGTTTCTATCTAAAAATCTTCAAAAATCATTTTTCAGGCTAATGTAGAAGAAAACTGCAACATCAAAATGCTTTCATAACATGAGAAAATCGTGATTGAATGACTTACATTTTTTTGGTTGAGACCATGCCCCCCAACTGGGCTGTGCTTAGCGAGACGTCCCTTCCGGTTGCTCATTATTGAGCGACAGAATCCTCTTTACTTAGCCTATGAACTAAACTGAATTATCTTGGATAAGCAATGGCCCGGCAAAGGTGGGCAATTAGACCAATCTATGGCAATAAATTCTTTCACACACTTAAGCATTAAGCAATTATATATAGTTAGTTAGATAATTAGTCCCACACGCTTTTGATCCATAACCAGGTCTTTCCTCAAGAGTTGGGCCTTCTATTTTCAACAGAGGCCTGCTGATCAGTTGCCCTCTGAGGGGTGCCAAATGGGTGGCTGGTCCTTGAATGTTGTCCTGTCTGTGCTGGCTGGGCACATATGATCACCACAGCAATCATGGGGCAAAGTTGTCTGCCATTGTGTCTGAGCACGATTGCTTTGCAGAAATTAAGTCATATTTCCTCGAAAGTTGTCTGCCATTGTGTCTGAGCACGATTGCTTTGCAGAAATTAAGTCATATTTCCTCGAAAACAGTTGCCAGGCATTGCAATCAGCCAACCTGGCCACTCTCCTTGTGAATCCTTTCAGTCAGAACTGGAATTGGGGCATGAAATGAGACTCACAAGCCTGCCCAGCTCCTATGTTTCTCTCAACTTGCTTGGTATGTCTTTTGCAGGTTTGGTATTTAATGATTTGGTCTTATCTGGTCAGGGGTTATCTGGTCTGGCAAGAAGTCTGCCATTACATAAGATTAAGGGTTTATGTCCAAAGTTCCAAATCTTAATAAAGGGGTCAGGTTAAGTTTTGGTAAATCTTATATGGTTCTCAGACAATGGGTTGGTGGTGTAGTGGTATCTACCCCGACTTTCTATGCAGAAGATCGGGGGTTCAATTCCCAGATCCGCCAATCCTAGAGGAGTGCGCTAAGGGCATTTGCCTATGCAATCTTCTTCGGTCGACTCAGCCCAATGACCGGGAAACCGTGATTGAGGGTTAAATGAGGAGGGTCTCCGTTAAAAGAT
>JH154983.1:20921-37143 GCA_000226015.1 Mnemiopsis leidyi | reverse complement strand
AGATCTACTACACAGATCTGCTATACCGTTATTGCTCCCGAAACTGTTCAACAACATCTGCAAATATCGTGCGAGTTTGATCTGGAGCTCAGTTCTTGAGATACTGACATTCCATTCTTTACTTGGATAGTCAATTCTTCACTTTCGAACTATCATATGAACAATTTTGTTTAATCTTAATTCTGAGTCAGAGTCTGAATCAGAACCATCCATCTACTAAATCATCATCCGCTTATGCTGTCATAAAAACTCTGCTTTTCATTGATGTGTATGTTTAGTGAGGAGATTTTCCAAACTCATTTTGCACAGCTTCGGACTTCGGTGACCTTGGATGCGACCCATTTTGGTCGTGTGTTTGTCATAAAACTGTGTATCACCGGAATACATTTAGGGTATGAGAATAAACTGAGAAACTGGATCAGCACGTTGAAAAAAAAACAGCACAACAAAAATTCTAAGATAGCTAAAACTTTATGATAAAACTCTAAGTTCAAGTAATCGTTAAACTTGCTCTAAGTGTGCCGAACAAACAGCCCTGACGAACCTGGTCTACCCTTGCCGGAACTGGAGGAAGAGAGACGACATCCCGGACTTTAGTCTTGGTGTGGTACGAGTTGTAGAGGGACACAGCCCCGGCCAGACCGACCGTTCCTGCCGCTATGACTCGGTTCATTATTCATCTTTGTGGCATCCTAGATGGGGGAGAGAGGTGACGTGTGTTGGCTAAACTTTTAGTTTAACCGGCATGTTATTTGAGGGATCAAGTTTTTTAACTGTAAAATTGATAGTAAGGTGAAAACACATTATTTGCCTAATGTTCACAGTCATGTCATTAGTTTGGAAATGTTTTGGAGTGAGTAAAGCAACATCTAAAAGATCAGTGAGATCAACTCATTCCTTAAATACTATACAAATACACAAATTCATTGATCAATACCCAGAAAGTTTCTATGTAAAATCGTATAAAAAATTTCGGTTTTAACGCCTTTGAATTGTTTGTGCGTTGAAATAGGACTCAATTCGTTGATTCTATGTTATACTATTTGCTGAGAATTAAAAATATTGATTATGATTACTTAAATGTCTTCCACAAGAAAATATAAAGATTTTTTGTTACAAAACGTATCTTATGATTATGAATATGTCGGAGTCCTAAAATCTGGACAATTCACTCAAATGCAGGGCGGCATTAATCAATCATGAAGATTAAAGATAATCGACGGGAGAAAGAATTCAAATCAACATTCTGATATGATTATCTGATATGGACACTCATTAACTTATCTGAAAAACCCCAAAAACGAGCATGCATTCAAGATCTGAGCAAAGCTACAGACGCAAAGAAAATCAATGCACGAATCTCGGCTGCATGCCTTCCACAAAAAATAATAAAAAGATTTTAAAAAGACAAAAACAAAACAAAATCACTTTCTTTTATCTGACTTATCACTCGGCTTAACAACATTAATATTACTAAGAACATTAGCAGGTTTAAACCCGTTAGCCTTGGACTTCAGACCAACCGAAGACGACTTCTTCCTCGTTTTCATCTTGAAAAACTCGTCTTCATCCGAACTGTCAATGTTAAAATTAACCCCCCTCCCTGTTTCTTCCTCCAGCTGCTTGTACTTTCTTCTCCGTCTGATCTGATCGTTCCTCAGGGACAGAACACACCAGACGATATAGACGACGACGAAGAAAGCGACGATCAGGAGAGAGACGATGAGCCCGAAGTAGATCTTGCTCCACTCGCAATTGCTGAACTGTCTTCCGGCGGATGCTTTGAAGAAGTTCTCCATCCAGAACTTATCGCACGTGCAGAGACGTGTAGCATCGGAGCACCTGGAGGGGAGGGTACTTGAATTCATGAAGTGGGGTCTCCAACTGCTGTAATACATTAAATTAAACACAGCTACATAAACACAACACAAAACAATAACATAAACAGAACCTTAACCTCGCTCAGTTGTGGAAAAATTGAGGTTAAAAAGTACGGTTCGTAACTAACAGGTAGTTTTGTGACTAGTATTCAATAACTGCACGTGCAAAGTGCGCGAGTATACTCACAATCCGTGTCCACTACAGTCGTTACTACACGTGCTCGTGTCAATGACGTCAAATTGGAATCCCAGCAAGTCTCCGTATACGGTGTCTCGGAGATGCTTCACCAAGGGAGCTCCCGGGAGGATTTCGCCTTTCTCGTCCTTTCCTGCGAAGAGGGGTGGTGTCAGTTACCGGGTGTAAAGGAAATGTTCAATGAATGCTGGAACTTTAAAAATCTTCCAAGTGGGAACTTTGATGGTTTACAACTCCCCTAGCTACAGTGTAGTTTACAACTTCGCTGCCACCTTTGGTAAAAGCAAACTAGGAGTTCCGGGCCTCAAACCAGGTCAGTAACAACAACCAAAGAAAACAAGACAAAAACGTACCGTAAAAGTAGACAACGACTTTGTTGTTGATAGTCCGGATACCGATAGTTACTAGCTCCCATTTCTTGACGACAGACCTTTCTTTTCCGTCACCTGAACAGAGAAGGTTTGTTGGGTGGAAATTGGAGAGAATTTGACATTTGTAATTTGAAGAAGGTTGAAGCAGGGAGAAGGAAACAAAAAGTTATTGCATAGGGAATAGAGATAGATAGATACGCTGTAACCGATGTTCCCACGAAAAGAAAGAGTTCAACTCACTGAATGGAACCATGAGGATGTTAGTGAGGCTCTCCAGTCTCTCCTGGGTAAAGTTGGTGGGATCCTCAAACAGGTAAACTTGAACAATATCGTGAGAATGAGGGTTCTTCTCCACAGTAACGGATATCGTGGCTGTGTCTGTTGCTCCTTTTTCGTCATATACCGTCAGTGTAAAGTTGTACTTTCCCTGAGTGTAAAAATGTGTGTCCAGGATGTGTGAAGTATGATTATGAAAATTAGCAGACTTTAAGCGAAGGGGATGTCATCAAATATGTGGATTCTTAGTTCCACAAAATCTCTGCAATGTAGTATAGACTATAGTACAACTAGACAACTCACCACTATGAGATCACAGAGTTTGAGGACTGGCAAGTGATCAGAACGTCCTACAACTTGTCCCAGGGCGGGACTTTGGGGAGATCTACTCCACTCCCACAATACTATTTCTGGGGAGGGAGTTCGGATCAGGGACATAGTGTGTTAAGCAATATGACAGATACATTTAAACAGAACATAGTGCAACTATTTGGGAGAAGGAGCTACGTTAACACGGAAAACTGATAGGACTTAACAGGAAGATTAATGAGGCTAGGGGTCAGGTATTACGTACTGTTGTCGTCAGTAGAATTACTGCCGTCAATGTCGACGGCCGTGTTAGGCTCGTATATCTTGATGGGAGGTCCCAGCACGGCTGTCGGCGGCTTGTTGTCGTCCTCCTTAACCGTAACTGTAACCTCGTCAGAGGCTGTAATGTTCTTTGTATCCGTTACCGTCAGTTTAAACCTGAGTTTAAAGGAATATCACGTATTATAGCTGACTATGAAGTATGAACGTTTCAGAAACTCATGGAGACAAGAAAGTAGAGGTACCCATTATTTAAGATTATTTGACAAAAACCTTCTCGAAATTCTCAACCTGCTAAAGAGTACCTGTAAGTCCCAACAGAGAGACCATTGACGAGGAGCTTGGTGCTGTTGACATTCTCCATGAGAATGTGTTTGTTTCCCGCGATCTGCTCCCAGTGATAAAGAAGTTTCCCTAACGGTGAGACACTTTTAGATCCGTCCAGCTCCGTACTCCGATCCGGTGAGACAAGCTCCTTATTGTCACCTGTTGTGGTTATAAGTTTAAACTTTATCCGCTGACTTAGTGAATAGACTAATAAAGCAGCAAGTTGTAAGTAGGTAGTATATATCAGTGACCAGTTCTTAGTGTTAATACAGCCCTCTCAAGATTGCGATTTAATACATGATTTTTATGAGATAATTGCAAGATATTGAAACTCAGACCTACCAGCGTCTGCTTTTGGCGGCCCCTTCTCGGCCGGCCTGACAGTAACAGTGGTACTGGCAGTTCCTTTCTGGTTCTTCTTGTCGTAAACAGTAAGAGTGAAGGTGTAAGTCCCCTCCACTAGGTTAGCTAAAGTCAGGTTTGCAGTAGTAGTTCCCGTCATGTCTCCTGTTTTTGGACTGTCTGACGATTTCATCCATTCCCATCTGAAAAATTGCTCTCTTTTAAATTAAATTAATCAATTTCAACTTCGACCATATTGCTTTTTATTACTATAATAAATTTGAAATAAAAATAATGAAATTTGAAATAATAGCTAGGCTAATGGACAGTCAGCAACTTTTAATAAGTTTCACGGCCCTAAAAATATCAGCGAGGGCTAAAATCCCTATTTTTATTAACCTCAATTGAAAAACCGCACAAACCAACTGAGTGAAAACTAATGATTTTGCTCAAACATTATGATAATGCCACATAAACCACGGAAAATATACCCCTACAGGTATTGTGTTTCAATAGGTACTGATGATGTCAATTACGAAAGTACTCTACCTCCTTATGTTGATGATATAATTTGAATTTCCTTACAATCCATCGCTTGTCTGACTGTTTTGGGAAAATTTTTCATTCGTGTTTCAGTGTGATTAGATAATGGTAAGATTTACGATCTCCAAACCCAACGGATGGCCTGTTCAATGGCTACTTACTTTGTTATTCCATGGTCATCTTTGCTACCGTTCCCATACAACACAGCCGAGTTTTTGGGTAGCGTGAGCACGAGAGCCGAGGATACTTTCGCACTGAAATAGCAGAGATTAGTCGAAACGAAATGGCTAAATTACCGCTGAGCGTAAAACTCACGTATAACACTACTTACTACTTAGGCCGCTCTGTATATGAAGTATACTGTTATAATATACTACTATAGGCCTACTTAGAGTAAATATTTTGTCAAATAGACAAAATTCTATCTACAATTCTGCTTTGTCTCACAAAACATAAAGCAGACAGTAAAGCAGGAAAATGTTATGTTCAAATTGGGTAGATACAATCTATTGACGGATCTGTTACATCTGCCCTCCTCATTGCTTCTCTGTTCAACTTCATAATACCAGGACCTACCTAGGCGGAAAGTCGTCCTCAGCTAAGATCTGTACGGATTTGGAAGCGGTGCCGGTCAGCCCATCTTTGTCTTTAACCTATGATGTTTAACATGCGATTAGAGAAAGGGATTGGTTTGTGAATTAAAGCCACTGTAGAAGAAATCGGAACGAGATAGCGTTAATGAACCGATCTGCTTGATAGGAAAAGTAAAGATTAAACTTCTGACCTCTAATTTAAAGGTGAATTCTCCTTCACCCTGGGAAACCTTTACATTCAGCGTGTCCGTGTTTTCACCTGGAGATTATATGTTAGTGAAGTTTTTCATCTACATCCAGCTCAGGTAATGTGGAATATATACTTAAATCAAAGTTCAAAATTGCTACATCATGCTATATCAATTGTTTAGTTTAAAAGTGCTTGTTGTTGCTAGCAATATCGCAATGAACCAGCAAAAAGGGGGCGCGCGCGGATGCGCGCTTACACAATTCTGTAGGTGTTAATTGGACTCATGGCGCAAAATATTTCTAAATATGGATTTTGCGCCCTCCATTAGGAGGTCGTTCTAGCATGTCTTATTTTAATTAATTGAAGTTGGCGAATGATGGTAGTTGTTCTTCCGTGAATTACTTTGGCGACAAGCAATCAAGTTCAAAAATTTGCCAAGTTTGTGAATATTTGTGGATTTATTGGCTAACTGAGTTGAGTGTCAGATAAAAATGCGAATAATCAATGATACAAGATTTTACCTACATTTTAACATTGAAACATTTAATCAGATGAAGATGGCTCACCAACAAGTTTAACGAAGTTTTCACTGCTCGCAACCGGTCTTGCCTCAATGGTCCATGCATATGAAACGATCTGAAATACATTTACTGTTTAAAAAGAATTTTCTAGAAGAACAGTTTTGGCAATGAAAAATATACCGATGTTAAATCACAATCAATAGATTTTAAACATATTTTCCATGCTTCATATTCAGTCTAGCATTAGCTCTAAACACTAAACATCTAATGTGACAAAAATTAAACACAATTCTACGTAGATATAATAACTATTAGTTCTGAATGCAGTAATACACTCTTCTTTCGCGGTACACTACTACAAATAGGCGGAGATGTCCTAGTGTAAATTGACACTGATGTGTTGCACGTCAAGATGTATCGAGTACTAGTATAGTAGACCATTGATTGATGAGGTGCATTTCAGCAGGGAACGTTACTTTTGTTAACTTCGTTACGTTTCAGTAACTATCTGCATATCAACAAGACAGTGTCGGCTGTGCTGTTGCTAACTTATCAATAAAATAAAGTTTTAGATAACGAAAATTCGAGCTGCAGAACTAACATACAGACAAAAAATTAAAAAAATTAACTGACAAAAACACACTAACAAACATACTATCTTACCTTATCATCATCATGACTATCAATTCCGTTTAGAGAAAAGTCTGCAGGTAGTTTGAAGGAGACTTTTCCGGCAGGTTTTATTACCGCGACGGGAGCTTTGTTTTCTTTCTCAGCAGGCAGTACCTTTAACTTCACCACCTGGAAAGGAAAGTTTCTATATGTTTATAGTTTAAACTCTATCTTTTAAAACTGGTATTTTGTGTAATTCTTGTAATATGATCCACAATAACACGCTTGAAGTCTAGGTTTTTGGTTTTGTACAAAAACGATGAAAAAGGAACAGATATTTGTGAGCCGGTAGTTTCTACAACATAAGTAAAAACACTACAGTATCTATGGCTGATATTTGACATAATTCTTGCAATATGATCCTCAATAGATATGGACTTTTACACATGCTTCAATTTGATTATTTTAAAATATGATAGTGAAAAAGAAGAAATATATTTGTATCAAATGAAGCGTCAGCCAGAAGTTAGTGTCCAAGCAGAAACAGAGAAAAACTGTTTGAAATGTAGTAATTAGGAGAAGATAGAAGTTTTTGCTTTGTATTTAAAATGCTTTACAATTGTACCAGCCCATTTTTGTAAGCTGTCAAATTTCATGATTGTAAGTGTACTGTACTTCTATGCATAGATAGTACAATATCCTCATAAAATACTATACAAGTTTTAGTATATTCCAAGGCGAGAGGCATATCAGGAAAAACGTATTTATTACAGTCTCCATCTACATCTAACATTGTCACTCTGAAGCTGACAAGTTTGGTAACACGGTATAGTACATAGTACTAGAGTGTAGTTCAGTATCCGGTGTAGTAGTCAACTCAGGCTATAACGAAAAGGACTAAGTATCAATTATCATACATCAAGATGGTCGCCAGGATTTGTATAGTTAAGTGTCCGGTGCACGCTCACGCAGTGAAGACTAGTTGCATTGAAAACTGCGATTAGCGGACGTTTGTCCGAACGGACATTTGTCCGAATGCCTGTTAACAAGCATATTCGGACAAATGTCCGTTCGGACAAATGTCTGGTCACCGAAAACTGAAAACCCAGGGAATGTACAATAATTTTTATAACTTACAAACCGTAGACTTAAGAGTTAAGAAGTATGTGATGACTTGTGTCTATAATAATTACCTTTCAATTATGAGTCGGCCGTTATATGTTATTTAATAGACTTTAACTTCACACACGTCCAGAATTTATAGAGTATTTATTTTCCTAACTTTTATTCTCAATTAGAAAAGGCAAAACACTCGTTTCTCGTATTAAGGTGCTACAAAGACTTTATTTCGCCACAAAATAAAGTTGATTAACCACACAAAAGATAGAAAACCAGGATGATTTCCTGACTGAAGTACTTAGAGTACATCTGGCCACACCAGTAGCTGGAGCTCAGTCAAATCACGTACTGAGCTATGTTTATAAAGAGCACAGGTGTCTATCAATTCGCAGAAGGAGGAGTGAGAGGGAGGAGAATTAAGAGCTTATGTGAGGAGTGCTGGAGTGAACTTAAGAAAAAGTTTTGAAGATTGGAATTCTTTCGACTATTTTGCAATCTACAGTTGAAACAATTGAGTATAATATCAGCAAATGTCCGAGTCAATCGAACTATAGCTTTATATTAACGAGATTTGCCGATGTAATCGAATTCAAAAGAAAAAAGAGAATAAATAGAAGTTTCTTGGTGTGTTAAGCTTTTTATAATAACAATGAAAATGTGATTGTTCAGAACTGTTAAGTTCCTGTCAAGTTATGGCAATGTTGAATTAATGGGAATCATTACCAAAGCAAAATAATCCTTACAAGCTAATCTAGGGACTGGAATATTATTCCGAACTAGCAATAACACTGCACACCTTGCAATATGATTCTGTAAACACTGTACAAAGCTGAATCTCAAGTGTGAATATGTAATAGTTTAGGTCGCTACTAACTAGGTCCCTCAGCAAAAGGTGTAGATTCAAACTCGTGCAGATAAACTTCTATAATTTAATTTTCTCGGTCCTTAAGTTTAACGTAAATAGAACGCAGACTTTTATAATTTAGGGTACATATTTAAATTATACTAAACAATTTCAATGCCTCCTCATCAAGTATTGGTCTGTCGTATGTAAAGGTAACAGTTAACCTGCTATAGTGTCGTTGGAATAGACATGTTGCATAATATACACACACTGTCTTGTACCACAGTGTATAACATACTTTTATTATATAGCTATAGTTGATATAGTTACTTGTACATGAGACGGCAGACCAATAACAAGTTGACTAATATCATCAAGGGAACTGCGCTGTTTTGGTCGACAGAACACAACTTATTATCACTGCTGCCTAGTCGTGGGGTGAGCGTCTTTGACGTTCAGCTGAGCATTTAATGGGAACTATGTAACCTTTATCGGATCTTTGCAGCCTCATGGTCCTCACAGCCGCTCGAGAAATCTTGTGTGAGGGTTAAATGGGGAGCTGTACTAACTGATGCAGCGAAAAGCAACCGCACTGGATGACTACCGTGATTGAGGTCACATGCCTCGCATGATTTATCTACCTGCTTACTTGCACTTGTGTGAGTCTGCAGAAGGATTAAGTTTAGGCGTTGTCTGCTACGGGCTATCCCGAACTTAGAAGCTTGCTACTACTACCACTCTAGAAATGTGTTGACACAGAGTGGATGTACAATGTACAATGTACATTGTACATTTCACTGTTTAACACCGGCCTGTATTGTTATTGTTAATTCTCAGAGAATAGACTCCAGTGAAAAGTTTTATAACATGCTTGTGGACACGTTTATCGGCACAATATAATACATGCACTTGATAATTTGATTAATGTACAAGTTGAAAGTTTGTAGTTGGAAGGTAGGTACGTGTAAAGAAAATACAAATACAATACAACAAGGAAGGGCGTGTGCACAAGTACAAGTACAAGTACAAGTACAAGTACAAGTACAAGTACAAGTACAAGTACAAGTACAAGTACAAGTACAAGTACATATATAGGTGCAAGTATAGTTAAAAATAAAAAATATACTTAAGTAAAACTTTGTTTGAGTACAAGTCCTACATTAAAATAAAACAGGTACAGGTAAAAGTACAAGTACTAGAAGACTTTGAGGAGAAGTAAGCTGTAAGAGACGCGTATTTAAATTTTTCAATAAAAACTGACAAAATCCGTGGAGAGCACGTGTCGATAAGCTTGAGCCGTGAATAAACAAACAGTTTCAGATCTATTTAAAGATTCGGTAATTCAATCTCTGCTCTCAATGGGTGCTAAGGACTAGAGTTTAACTTTCAAGGACAGTTCCCGTAAACAGATTGGAACTACGTCTTGCTGAGGCAGGGGGATCCTCCTAAGTTAATCAGGGTCAGTAAATAGACCGAAAAAAGGGGCTGTGAAACGTGGACAAAATCTAATCTTCGTTCTAGGAAACACGGTAAAGGGATAAGGGATAAATCGCAAAATAGTCTAAGTCTCAAAGTCTAGGGCACAGCAAGAAAAAGTACAGGTACAAGTACAACTACAGATACAGGTTGTTGCTACATGTTGGTTATATTTCAAACTAAAAGTTTTTAACAGCTATCAATATGGAAAATGGATTTTTTTCCAACAAGTACGAGTACAAGTAAAAGTAGAAGCAGAAGTAGGAGTAGAAGTACAAGTACAACTTGTACAAGTACAGGTAAAAGTTTAAGATAAGTACAAGTACAAGAACGAGTACAAATAGAAGTAAAAGTAGAAGTAGAAGTAGAAGTAGAAGTAGAAGTAGAAGTAGAAGTAAAAGTAGAAGTAGAAGTAGAAGTAGAAGTAGAAGTAGAAGTAGAAGTAGAAGTAGAAGTAGAAGTAGAAGTAGAAGTAGAAGTAGAAGTAAAAGTAGAAGCAGAAGTAGGAGTACAAGAACAAGTACAAGTTGTAAAAGTACAGGTAAAAGTACAAATACAAGTACAGCTACAAGTATAAGTACAAGTACAAGTACATGAGCAAGAATAAGTACACGTACAAGTACAAGTACGAGTACAAATAGAAGTGAAAGTAGAAGTAGAAGTAGAAATAGAAGTAGAAGTAGAAGTAGAAGTAGAAGTAGAAGTAGAAGTAGAAGTAGAAGTAGAAGTAGAAGAACAAGTACAAAGTACAATACAAGTACAATACAAGTACAAGTAAAAGTACAAGTACAAGTACAAGTTCATGTAAACAAATCATGTAAGAACCTTGGTATGATATTCGTTCTTGCTACCGAAGACGCTCACAGAAAACACGTACTCTCCCGCCACTAGCTTGCTTATCGTTACACGAGACTTTGTCAAACCTTCTACAGCAGAACTACCCTGAATAACCAAGTTTTAGGGTCTATGTTTTTTCAGAAATTCCGCTGGGCTACAACGGTCATATTGAAATAAAGTACAAAATCTTCAAAAACCAAGTCTACAATGTACAAATAAAAAGTTTATCAACATTAAAAACCTCAAACTCAGAAGAATCGAATAACGGCTATAAAATTTAAACAGTTTAACAATTTGACTTTGAAATACACATCGTGGATACTCAAACTAACCCCAGCAGGATTTTTCTGCTGCTCCCACTTGTACGTGTAATAGTTCTCGTTCTTTGAGTGCGCCGGGGTCACCTCCACCGACATGGTCGCCGACTCCGCAGGAAGTTGTACAGTCACGTCCTCACTCGTCAGCACTAACGCAGTCGCGTTTGCTGTGCAGTCCCCGTTGGGTTTAGCGCGCAGTTTTCCAGGAATGCAACTACACTGCGTTTTGCTATTTACCTGTTTATGAAGGATGTTCATGACTGTCAAGACAGATATTATCGTAGATTCAATAGCGTTCAGGTAGTTTAGTCTGACAATGGACCCTTGGACATAGCAGAGAGTTGAAAAGGGAGCTAAAAAAAGAGGAGTTAATTCTATCTATAACTTACACTTTTGCAGAGTTCATTTTCTGGACAACCAGTGTTTTTAGGTTCTGTTGTGCAAGTCACAACTGAGGAAAAAGTTGTAAATATGTATAAGGCAATCATAATAATAAGGCAATCATAATCATAATTTATTAGGCAATCATGATCAATGATAATTTACCATCAATTTCAGATAACCAGACCCTAAATTAAATTCAGCTCCTCCAAGTACAAGTTTGGGACGGGCCAGATCTCCTAAAAAAACCGTAAATGCTACCTGGTCGGCAGAAGATGCCTTGTGCTACATAGTCCTTGTCGCAGAAGCAGTGCGCAGTGTTTTCCGACACGGCACATGTAGCGTGGACAGGACACGAGACTCCTTTACACGTCACTTCAATACACTTTCCATCCTCTTCCCTGTACCTGGTACATTTGAAAGTGTAGAATGTTATCAAGTGAATATAGGTTTAATGAAACATAGGAAGTATACAAATATTTTAGGATCTCATTGCAACGATAATCGATCAACGTTGTATATTCACTGAAATTCTGTAACAAATGCCGATCCATGCACATTCACAGTGATTAAAGTGTAAAAGGAGGTGTAACCTGAGAATCAAATTAGCTCCGGCATCCGACTAATTTGCACTTTTGGGAAAAATGCAGAACGCGAAAATGACCCATATATTTTATAACATACCCTTTCTGACAGGCGCATGTGATCTTATTGTTGACGATGGTACATGCAGAGTGGTCTCCGGGACAACTGTTTGGTTTGCACACCTCCTTAGCGACACATCCATCGTCCTTTGTTTCGATGAAACCTGCAACATTTGAAGGTGAAGTGTCCTGAAACTGTCACATGAAAGCATTACTTTTTGACTTCAAATGTTGAATTGGTCGTTAAAGTACTGAAAGAAGCTGTCTTGAAACTAAGATGAACCTACAGCCTTTTTTTATTTTTAGAAAAAAAGTAAAAAATTATTAAGGTGACAGGAATTTTCGGTTTAATAGTAAAATATTACACTGCAAATGAGTAAAATTTAAATTTTTGAACAATCTAACCCTCTTTACAGATGCATTTCAAAGTACTGCCATCTTTCACACACGTTTCAGTCTCTTCATTACATGCTGGGTCACATTTTGGTTCACTGTCATCTTCTTCTTCATTGTCATTGCTTGAGTTATCTTCATTATCGTTGGATTCATCATTAGTCTCTTCATTATTTGAAGTATCCTCGTCTGATTCATCGGGATTTTTTGTGGTCGATTCAGCCTTCTTGTCAGCATCTTCATTGGTAATGTCTTTGCTTACAGAGTCAGATTTTTCAGCAGAGTTATCCGTTTCACTTGTGCTCTCACTCTTACTAGTTTCATTGTTAGAACTCTTGAGGTCGTCAGGACTTTCTGTTTCATCAGACTTCACTTGGTTGGGTTCAGTGGTATCCTTTGACTCTGCTTCCTCCTTTGTAGTTTCTGGAGTATCTTGTGAATTTACTTTAGCAGCTGGCTGCGAAGTACTATTTGTGGTAGTCTTAGATGGATTTGAAGTTGTACTTTTTCCATCCACCTTTTTGACACCAACTTTGTTAGGGCCATGTCCACGTTTATCTTCGTGAACTGAAAACATTGGCGATTTGTTCAATATATTTGAGACAAAGTATAATATCTAAGTATGTTCCTTATTTGAGAAATTTCTATTGCACAGGGCTATACTGTTCAACGTGTTCAAAGTGTCACTGAGAATTAAACATTGATAAATTGTGGCGAAAATGTACCTGATATAAAAACTTACCTTCACGAGTGAGAAAGACAAACTTGGCTTCTTTATCCTCTTGATCTACTTTAAAAGTTTGTGGACACGGCTTAGAAATACAACTGGCTAATATACAGACATTCTTGTGTATGCCAGCTATGTCACAACCATCTTTTTCACAACAGCGATTGAAACATTCCTATAAATACAATTTTCAGCTTTAAGAATACAGAAAATGCACTTAAATGTTAGTTAACAAAATGTTAAACTGGGAAAAATTGTGACTTTACAACACAACTACAGAAAAGATAATGTAATGAAACAAGTCTAACCTCGAATGAAAGTTTTAACGCAGTTGCATTGTTGAAGTTTATAGCTGTTGGTACACCATTAACTGTTTCTGTTTTTGTGCAATTAGTTGTGGTAGCAGAGGTCGGCCCTGTTATCGTTACTGAAACACAATTAGAATAAGGGGTAGGTAATTTTAAAGACATTTAACAAATTTATCTGATTCAATCTAAAAGTAAGTTCTTTCAATTTCAAAGCCTCAGATAGTTTCTGTTGGATATATTTAAGCTTTAATTTACAAATTAGACTGCAGATTCCAACCTGCTGAAGGAGATATTGGAATTTTCCAAAATTTAAAACTTTTATAGATCTATATGACAAGATTTGATTTGAAAATGTTAGGTCATTATTACGATATGAGTTATTCTTTACTTCAAGAAAGCAAATATGGGCTTACCTAATAATAGGAATGTCAACCACTGAGCACTCATGTCATCCTGTATAATACAGTTAGGTGCAACTTTTAAAGGTAGGTAAAGGGGTACAGTTATTTTTGATTTAATATTTGTATCTCACACATGGTTCTACATAGCCTCACCATATTCCATTCAAAAGGCCCCCCTTGAACTCCTTCAGAGAGAGCTGGACTCCCCAATAGTTAAGGTTTTTGGGCAAAATGTTTGTCTTTCGAACAGGATCATAAAAAAGTTGCTCTTACAAATACACTTAAGTCAAATATTTACTTTTTACTGATAGAATACAGTTACAAACTGCTGTTTTTTAATTTGGCTCATAAATGTTACAAATTAATTTCCTTTATCATCAATGTATTGAGCTTTAGTATGGCTATTGGCAACCAGTGTAACAAACAAATTACTGGCCAACAAATTGATTTTGCATGAAATTTTAACAAGAGGATGATTGTCCTAGAAAGGCCAGAGGGGAGAAGTGAAAGGCAGATGGAGATGAAAGAAGGAGGAATTGAATCGAATTGAAATACAAGAAGGATAACATAAAGGCAGGTTTCAAAATTAAATTGTGGTTTGTCCCAGCCCAACCAAGAAGAAAGCTGAGTGTAAGCCAATTCTGAACAACATTTCCATCTTTGAGGTCCTAGAACAGTTAGCCTAGACATCTTCCCTTTATGTCCAGTTTAATTGTACTACTACCTTTAGAGATAAGAGCAATCTCTATGGCTTAAGGAACAGACCGGTCCAAGATTTTGGATGCCAGACCGGAAATGGCCAGAAATCAATCTTATTTCCGGTAAGCTGGATTTTGCCAGACCGGAAATAGTTTTTTAAATTTGGGTAGCCAGATTTGGTTGAAAATTCTTATTTGGTCGTTTTTTTATCAAAACTCAATTTTTCAATGAAAATATGACACAGAAGAAAGTAGCTGATCATGGGTCATAGATGTAGTGTTAACTAATTACAATCTAATTAATCTAGATAAAATATAAATTAGACTATCGGTACAAGCATTTTATCTTGAACAGTTGACTTCCTAATGAAGTAAAAAATAATCACTATAATATATTTATAGTAACATAGAGATAACATATATAAGGCTCAGACACTGAATATGATCTGAGACCTTATCTGGAGTACTAACGAGAATTGGCTAACAAGTTGTACAGCTGGGAAGAATTTGTTTCCCACCTTCGAAAGCAGAAAACACCGTACAACAGCAAAAATGTCCAGAGAAAAAGAAAATGAAATATTTAAATCTCTAAAATCAATATTAGAGATTTAAAGGAAAGATTAGGAACCAATACACTTGTGGCTTACTTCTTTTTGAACCTCATGAAAGTACTAGTTTGGGAACAGTAAAAAAGTTCAAGACTTCAATTTATGTAAGTTGCTCAAGTGTTTAAATTATTTTCCTGCGGGAATTTGAACATTTCTTTGTACTTTTCTATACTTTTTATTTCAAATAATAGGTTTTTAAACTGGGTTTAAAACCATTCTTCATCCAAATAAAGTGAAATATTTTGTGAACATCTAGTCACAATGGTTAACAAACTTTCCACATATCTCAGCTCGAATCCTATCACGTTCGTTAAGCGACACAAACTCAACAGAATTAATCCCACTTTAACTAAACGAGAACAAGAAAACAAAAAGACAATTGCAGAAAAGCACTTTTTGTGCATGGGACACAAACAGAAAACTGCTAAATTCGCTGTTATAACTGCAGTAAGATTGGACACACAGCAAAACGGACTAGAAACGAGGTGATCTGGTTTACAACATTGAACGGGGTGAGAGTTAATGATAATTATATCAATTTATGTTTTATTGGTTGAGTATTAACTTTTGATCACAACAAACTTATATTTGCCCATCAACCTACCAACCACGGGTTGGTGGTGTAGTGGTATCTACCCCGACTTTCTATGCAGAAGCTCGGGGGTGCAAGTCCCAGATCAATCCTAAAAGAGTGTGCTAAGGGCATTTGCCTATGCAATCTTCTTCGGTCGATCACTCAGCCGAATGACCGGGATCGGAAACCGTGATTGAGGGTAATTAAATGAGGAGGCTCTCCATTAAAAGATCTATAATTTCTTTGACGAGATGATATCCGTCTAGAGCAAGCTGCGAGCCGCGCGCGAGTTGGGAAACACCTCGACAATATTTTTTTGAAAAGGGCCAAAAACAGTACGTTACGCCCTGAAAAAGGCTTTGCGTAGATTACCGCGGTATACCGGGCGATATGCGCGGCTCTATCTTGCAAAGCATCAATTAGCCTAAGGTCCCCGGGTTGTCGAGGTGTTACCCG
>JH154976.1:192760-208895 GCA_000226015.1 Mnemiopsis leidyi | reverse complement strand
TGTAGAGCGGACATATTTCTGGTTTTTGTAGCATTCGTGATCTTCATTACCGCTCTCATCACGATTCCTATCCTGTCGTGCGGCATTGTTTTCTTCTTGTCCTAGGCTATGGTCACGACGTGGGCTAGGTCTACCATTCCTAGGGACCCCTATCTCTGTGCTTACATTATCTTCCGACTTCTCTTTAGACCCCGTTTCAGATGGGGCAGTACTGTCTGGGTCGACTTTTGGTATTTTAGTAACACAGAAAATGCTGTTTTTTACTCTGCATCCTCTTACTTTGAACTTTGATAAGGTTAAGCGGTTCACGCACGGAATTCCTTTACGAGATTATATCCGTGTAACGAAACGTTTAGCTTTAGCTGCGTGAGCTTGAGTCGGGTATCACCGCGACAAGGAAATGGAATTCCGACTTGAGACTTCGACGGAATTCAGACTGCCTCAATTCCTAAATTACTATTAGGAATTCGGTGCAGTCGGAATTCCGACTCGGGCGACGGGCTCACATTCCCCTCACAACATGAAGCTCAAACTTTTATTTGAATTTGATATTGGTGTTCCAAGTTGCATGGTGAGTACTGAGTAGGTTCTTGTGGTGATGGCTCAGATGATCGTTATGCGATCCTTAACTTTAAATGTCTTGTTACTGTAAGTGTAACCTGTAGACTGAGAGTAACTGTAAAGGGTACTTGTTTGAGTAGCTTTAAGGATTGGACTTTACGGTGTTAAATGTTTTCCATTGACCAGGTTATGATAATGTTAAGGCCCCTTTGGAGGTGGATCACATGGTCTTATCCACATATTAAATGGTCCACTTTTGTGTCATCAGCAAAACTACTACCTTTCGATCTTCGCACTGCCAATCCAATAGATCATTCATGCAGATGAGAATGTTCAAATGGATCAGGAAGTTCGAAGTAAGAAGAAAGAGCTTTCGTTTTTGATCCGTATGTTCTCTATGACTACCTAGTCTGAGGCTGTGGTGATGTCATCTCCTCAAATACACTCTCACTTTAAGGTTTTAACGTTTCTATAGCATCGCGACTGTGAGTACCGTTGTTAGATAAACTATGTCATAACACAGAAAAATTAATCAATTTTATTTTAATGTTCAAGCAGCATATCCAAAAGTCTAGTCAGGCAGACTGCAATAATCCAAATTGTACTTTTAGACTGCCGGGTTTGAATTGTTGGTGAGCATCAGACGTAGATGTGGAGTTGGACATGTTTAATGGTACCATGACCCGATTTTATTTCCTAAACTAACTTTCCATCCGCTACGAGTCTTCAGCGCTGTACTCTTGGGAACACTTTCGTGACTCGGAACAAGATTGAAAATTATGTCCTCATGTAGGCAAGCCCCCGCGTCAATTCTTTCCTTGAGTACTACTACTATCAGCTGAGCAACCCTTCCTACTGCAACTTGTAACATTAACAAAGTGTTCTTTTTGTATGACATGGTAAAATCTTTAAGGTAAGCTTCTTCTCGGCATTAGCTAAAATCTTATATTTCTAGTTCTACAGAAGATTGTAGTTTTACTTGGATAGTTGGACATATTTTCCAATGACTCGTGGCTGTAAAGCTTCTATTTCTAATTCTGGCACATTAAAACTGACCACTCTGATTTTTTGGCTGTCTGTAGTTCCCTCGCTATCTGCATTTATTTGAATTTGTTTTTCTTACCATTGATCAAAGTCTTAATTTTGGTCGAATATTTATCATGTATCGAGTCTTACTTAAAGTTAATTTGTTAACTGTTTTACTTATACTGTCGTTTTGATAACTATTAATGTAATCTAAGACGAAGACGAGCGCATAAAATTGACGGTAGCACTGACCCCAGGAATCAACGTTAAGTCAGAAAATGATGGGGAAAAATATCTGCATTGATCAGATGGATAGCTATCAAAAGGTATTCGTACACTAATACTATCGGCAATTCGTATGGACTGCAAGTAGGAAGTTGCTCATACGAAAAAAGTTATCGCGGGGATCTGTTAAAAAATTTTTCAGGCTGGAAACATATTTTCCCGAGAAGAATACCGTCAGTTGTTGATGAGCTACAGATTTATTATGGGCTTGTTAGCCGTTTTTCTTAATGGATTTTTCATTGACGTTCTTCATAAATTCCCTCTCAAAGGTTTGAATTTAAAGTTGATAATAAGTATGCACTTTTTTAAACTGGAAATGGAATTGTGTTTACATTTTAAAAATAATGTTCTAACCAGTAATCATTTTTTACCGGAAATGTTTCTACAAGTACAACAAACACTCCTTCGGTACAATATCAAAATTCACAACTGAAGTAGTAGTACCTGTGGCTACACAAACTATATTTTCAGACAACTCAGGTTACTACATGATTACTCGACGTCTGCTCAAGTACCTAGCCACCGCTGATTTTCTCTACGGACTTTGCATCATGGTCCAAATCACAGTTCTCCTCCCGGCAGAACAGAGCTATCGGACTTCCCACAACTGCACTGACTCTCTACTGGACTTTTTAGAGACGGACAGTTCTGTCTGGTTTCAGACAAATTTCTCCAAAGCATGTGGCGTGACTAGGCAGGGTGTGGTCCGAGCTATCATCATTTTCACGCTTCTCATCACCATCATTCGATTCCTTTTTACCGTCTATCCGTTACGTTCGATTAGGTTAGTTGTAAGACTTTATAGCTCTTGGCGTTGCCACGCCCTTTTTCTTTCCGTGGCCGCTTTTGCGGTTCTAGTTAAACTGAGGTTTAATCTTAACTCGGTGAGCGCCTGTACAGGATTACTGATTTGTGAGAACTTTACATCCTTCGCCTGCGGAGAAATCACTCCTAAAAGCACCATCACGTCATTCATGTCTTTTCTAGTTTGCTCCCTCATCCTTACGTTGGTGGGGATAATTTGGACTGTTGCCAACAAAAAGGACAAAATGATGAAGAGCCTCCTGAAGATCCAGCCCTGCTACCAGTCCAAAAACTTCAAAGCCGTCAAAACATCATTAACGATATCTTCTGTTTTCCTTTTATGCAATTCGGGGCCGATGGTCAACCAAATCGTGAAGATAGCCTGTGGGGTAGGTACCCCAGACCCGATTCCTATGCAGAAAGCCTACAAAATTGCCGACATAGTGGAACAGTGGTTCCTGCCCATAATGACAGTGGCAAACTGCATCATATACACGGCCACCAACAAGAAAATAAAAAAGTTTGCTGTATGGTACTACCGGCGTCAGACTAGGGCCCTGTTGTGGTGGGTGGAGGAGAAGAGGGGGAGGGGAGGAGCCAGGTACAGAGCCTTTCCGGAGGGGGTTCAGGTTAGAGTTCCGAGGTACCCCAAACCCTCCATCTTGGGGAGGCAACAGTTCTACGATAACAGTTTTTGAGTTTTTGTCATGGTGTCAGAGGGATTTTACCGATAAATCCAAAATCTAATATACCCTTTCTCTTAATCTTATCAGAAAAATATCCTGATCGAATCCCCGATTAAATGGGCAGACATTACTGGTAACAAGCCAAAAGCTGATAGCTTTTGAATGACTCACCTTTGAACAATCATTCAATCATTTATATTTCATTACGCTTGAATTACTTTCCGAAATTTCTGTTTGTACATAACTTTACCTTTTTGTGGTTTAATAAAAATATTTTTTGTTTACCCAACAGAAAGAATTGCTATGAGGTGTTGAAAAAATGAAATAAAATATCATCGTAAACATAACCATGCATAACACAATAAAAACTGAGCAGAAAACGGCTGAGATTTGATAACTTCTTGAAGACGTAACCAAGTATTTTGCTGTTAATTGACTTAAAATAGTCATTTGAACGAGGCGATTTTCAATATTTCGTAAAAATTTAAATAGCAAGCCACATGGATCAACACGAACTTAAAAATGATACAGTTTTGTCTTTTTTAAAAGCGTAGTCCTAAAGCTGCTCTTCATCATTCTGTTTTAAAGTTTAGGTTATTCTGACGCTGACGCCGAGGGCTGATAAAAGAGGTGAGGTAGGGCAGATTATCCGAACCATTTCCTGGTGCCTTCTCCGACTGATTTGTAGTCAGCCTTGTTAAACTTGGTGCCCGCTCGCTTCTCTGTAAATGAAAGGCGTTAAGGTGTGATTATCTGTCAATTGAAATTAGTGAGGCTTTAAAGTTATACAAAAAAATTGAAAATTTAGCTCTATAACAATCTAAGATCAACTTAAAGTTTGACGGTAAGTTAAAGAATTTAGCACTTCAGAAAGTTTGCGGAGTATCTGAAAGGTTAACTTACGTAGACCACGGTGCTCTTCATCGCTGAGATCCTCTTCAAGACTCATTGGTACAGACTGCACGTAGTTACAGCAGATAATCATAAGGGTCAGAACAAGGAAGGTGGTCTTCATTGTGTGTGTGTAGCTGTAAAGCTCCTATATAATACATTCAGTGTTAGTTGTTATTTTTGTTATGGGATGTGAGTTTTGGGATGATGTTATTCATGAATTAGTTGTTATGGGATGTTAGTTGTAGTTATGAGTTAGTTGTTAGTGTTAGTTGATGCTGGTCGTAAATAGTAGGTTATGAATTATAGTGAGTGTAATTTTGAATGAATTTTTTCATTGTAGGATGTGCACTGTTAATCGTCTGTTGTCACTTTTATAGTGATGAGTTGCTAGCTTTTAGCCGTAAAGTAAGCTGATTAACGTACATTTTATTCGAGAAAAAATTTTTAAAGGAAATCTAAGTTTCTTTTACAAAGTAACTGTAAAGTTATGATAGACATGACAAAGAAAGTTTCTATAATCCAAGCACCTAACAATGTCCACGATCGACGATGGGTAAGACCTGGTCTTATGTCAGGACAAAAATGAAGATATGATGGCAGAACTGCGATGTCTTACTCCTATATTAGTATATTATTACATAATCTTGTCGCACGTTATATTACAACACTGTGCTATCTGGGAACCCTTGTCACGTGATCACACATAGGGTCACGTGTCCAGGAGGTTCCCAGCCGTTCGATGACTTCCGTCTGCGTTGGAGTTTCAATCCATAGACGTCACCAGCAATATACCTGTCCAATATCCAATATACCCATTATAGCATTATAGCATAATGCAGGCTTATAGTGATCGCTTGAGATGATTAATAGGGATCGTATCGGATTAAATCGTAGCAATACTTTTAGATTTATAGTGACCTCTTCTAAAGGATGAGCATCATTATAGCATTCTAAAGGATGAGCATCATTATTGGGAGGGAGTGGATAATGAACACAGCTTCTCTTCTGGGAACTAAAAGTGTTAAATAATCACATGTGAATCTGCTCAATCTATTGGATTTGGATCTGACCCATAAAAGCAACGTCACAACGCGGTGTTCCTGGTACTGGTAGGAGAGCTGTAGTGTCGAAATTTAATTCACGGTTTTACACCATCTACTTACGACAATGACAAGCCCCCTAAGAACTCCACTGGAATTTATTCTGCCTGATTTAAACAGAAAATCTGAAAAAGCTCAAAATCTTGGCAAACGAAAGCTAAAACAAACATCTCGAATTTCGAGGAATAGATTTTTTGCTCTTCACAGATAAGCATGATGCACACATTACATACTGATACAATTATAATGAGAGGCAGCCGGTGCCTGTATTATAATACTTTCGTGCTTCCTTGAAGGGCACTGCCATAGCAATTATAGTTAGCATAACAACCATTTAGTAATCTGGATAATGAGGCATATCTCTTGATCATAGCCGGCATAGGAGCACCCCAGCCAGTAAAGTTAAACTATTATTTAGGGGCCCACTTCATTTTCTATTCAAAGGCAGCCTCATCCATTTAACCATTATCTATTGGACCCATAGCCGGCCTGGGAGCAAGATAGCCATTAAACCATTATCTAGTGGACCCACAACTTACAAGTTAATGAGCAAAATTGTCCCACTAAAAAGAAGACAAAACGTTCAATAGGATTTGAGGATGGATATGCGGATATGATTCCGGCCTCATCATCATGACGGATTGGGCCATATGCAGCTCGGTCCCAATTTAAAATGGGGACAATAGTGGGTCCCCTGATTATACTTTCGGTGAAATGAGCATTAATGATGGGATTTATTCCGGGGCAAATATTTTTGAGACATTGTGGTGAGCATGTATGCGATGGTTACAATAAACAATAAGGCCAGTAAGCGAATAGTATTAGTATAAGTATTTGAGTACTACTTGAATTATACTAGCCACTAGGATTATGCTAGGATTATACTAGGATTATGCTACAATAAGGATTATAGAATATTAAACTAGGATTATACTAGGATTGCATTAGGATTATGCTTATATTATAGTACTAAGATCAAGAAAAGGAACTTTTTTACAAGGAGTAGGATGGTCGAGTTCCCAATTGCTTGGTTAGATTTGAAAGTTGTATTTATCAAGGGGAATCCAAAAACGTGACTCTCTCGAGTTCAAAAATGTTAGAGGGCATATGAAATGCAGAGAAAGCCAAACAAATGTGAAATTTTCAAATTCTTTGTAATGTAAATCCGTAACGAATCCTTCAAATTTGTTTCAAGCGTAGAGAAGAAATGTTAAGTTAGTAGCTAATATCCTGAATTTTATTCTTCAAATATAATGAGAGTCGACGTTGGACAATAGCGAATAAAATAAAAGTGGAAATGATTGCTAAAGCTGAAAATCCATTTTGAGTCACATTGATACATACTTTGTGTCAAATCTCGAGTATTTGTAGAAATTTTGCGATTTCCGGGGAGATTCCAAACGGTTTGATCGCTTTTGTCGGACTCGGATCAGAAAGTGAGTTAGATTTGATGGTTTAAGACGCAAGAAGTTTATATTGAAAAGTCCGAACTAACAAATGAAGTGAACTGGAGGTCCTAGTAGATGTAGGGATGGCTATCTATAACCTGCACCAGAATAAAATCTGCCCTTAATCAAGAGAAATTCCACCTGTTATTCAACAAGGTTAGATTTAAATCAGCCTGGTACTATTATAGATCTAACACTGGAGACACTCCACCCCAATTTGGCAATACATGAACTTTTAACTTTTCCAGTACTTCTAATTTTAAATTACTAAAATCAGAAGTAGTGAGTACTTAAATCGATAGATATACCTTTTGGGTCTACAATTTTTTCAATATAATCTCCAAGCATAACTTAAAAGTTAAGTCCAGAGTTCAAACCTACCTGTGCTGTAAAACGAAAAACTGATCTCGCCCAGCAAGAAATGAGCCCGTTAAAAGCGGACTGCCAGAAAAGAAACGCCCTTCTAAACAGCCAATAATCCACGTGTTAAGGAAACGCGACCTGCAGCTCCGCTAAAAGGACAGAGTTTAAAGCTAAACTGGGAGTTGTAGTACTAACGTTTTTAAGTTTCCCAAATGATTATATTCCTGCTTATCGAGTGGCACGTCCCACGTGCAATAAAAAAAGGGCGTCCAGACCCAGCCGGACTGGTCTCCACGGGAACCAGGTTTAAAACATTTGAGTTGTTCTGCACGTGGGCCCTTTTTTAGGGTGGAAAGCCTCACAATCACCTAGCTATAAGCCGTTAAGTGCGTCAGAGGGCAGGTCCGACACGGATCTTAACCATCCTCGTGGTCCCTAAATTCGGACGTAATTATCTCCTTGAGAACT
Source organism: Mnemiopsis leidyi (assembly GCA_000226015.1). Lineage (NCBI taxonomy): Eukaryota > Metazoa > Ctenophora > Tentaculata > Lobata > Bolinopsidae > Mnemiopsis > Mnemiopsis leidyi. The sequence continues at coordinate 201,260 of JH154976.1, read as the reverse complement.
CCTCTTTTTCTCGATATAACCGGATACAAGATAAATTAATGACGCTTTAACAGTTTGAGGTTGATTATTGGATAAAGGGGTAGCTGGAGTAGGTGCAATTGGTAACAAGGTCCTCCGAATTGGAGGAAGCATTAGAACATTAGCCCTAGAGCTGACATTACACTTTTGACGATATAAAAAAGAAGAGGCCTCTTTAAGCTGAAGGTCCTAGAAGTAAAAGTTGAAAAAAAAAACTTTTTGTGCTGATACATAAGCTGTGCAACAAATCGCATTCTTAAAGCGTCGAAATTACTCTTATGAGAACAAGTACTGAAGTACGGATACAAATGAATAAATACAAACAAATTAAAGAACAGCCAATTTGAGACTATGAGTGTAAAGACAATTAAAAGGGATTTATTATATCAAAATTTATCATATGAAAAGAGTGCGATAATGGTAAAACTGAGAACGCTGGCATGCAGTATGATCAGATTTGTGCCCTCTCAGTCGCCCGAGTTTACTGTTACACATACAAACAGAAAACACATTCTGTTGCAGAAAAAGATCTACAGTCAGGGCGTACCGACAGTCAAGGCGTAAAATTGAGAGTATACGTGTGTAACTGATAATGCAACGCGTTTTGACAGCTGAATGAGCACGTGACCATCATCAACGCGCCATGTGTAATCAAGTCACGTAGCACGTGACATTGAATTGAGCCAACCAGAAGACAGTATTTTCGCGCGCTTTTAAAATTTACTTTCAAAGGCTTGTCTTGTGACTTGTCGATAGTTTATCTGTTGTCGCAGTAATTGGTTGTAGACCTCGTAACTCTGTACCTTCTCGGCCACTGTGCCGTGTGACATCTGATACAGCGTACTCACCGAACTTGCTTTTAGAAGTCTAGATTTGAGGGTTTAGAAATTAGATGTAAACTCGTTTGTTGTGTGGACACTAAATTACGTAGACTCAGTTGCCAACTGGTGCAAGTGGCCTATAATTTCTAGCGTTCTAACCTCTTTGTTTCTGGCTCGTAGCAGTCCGTGGTCGCTTTGAGCCTGTCTTGTTCGCACAAACACGTTTGTCCTCAGTGAATTACGAACATATATTTGTTCGTTATTTAAGTTAAACTGCCGTGCTCTGTTTCAATCCAGTCTAAAAATCATGCCAGTTGCATCAGTTATGCTCTGTTGACCAGATTATATCCGTCTAACGTTCTATGTAACGAAACTCTTGTTCAGTCTCAGTAATATATGATATTAAATAGCTGAGGCAAAAATCAACTAATCTTTGTAACCTATGTAGAAGTAGGAGGGAAATGTATAGTCGGTCAATCGGGAAAGAAAGTCAGTTAAACTACAAGCAGTGTCAACTGTCCAGTTCTTCTTGTTGTTGATCTTATAAGTGTTTTTGAACTTGTTAATTAAGTGGTCCCAGGCTTTCGACTGGAATGGCGGTGTTAAATCGACTTGATGTTGTAATTAACCATTTGGTGTAGGTTGTTTGCTTGAAGTAAGAGATGAAGGAGTAAAAAGAGCATCAAGTGAATAAGACGAATAACAAGGGTGAAGGAGAGATAAAAAAGTATCGACTATGATCGACAATGATAACTTGGGCTTCGAACTGTTAACCAAGAAAAAACGGGACACGTTCGCACATATTCACTTAGTAAACCTTAACTAGGTTTAGTACCTGGTGTTACTGTTATTGGTACACATATTCACCCAGGACTGAACAAGTTTAGCTGAATGGGTGTCCTTGATCTAAAGAGCTTTGAGCTGTGAGAGTCGGGTATAACCGCGACAAATTGTCTGCTATCCTCCCGATGTGACCACCTTTTCATGTCATTAACCAAAAAGCTCCTGCCTTGATGATGAAGTACTCCGTTAGTGATTTGTGCTTTTCTCTTGTCTTTCATATCGAAACTTCATAGTTTGCAGACTAACAACTAAATTCGCCCACTTTCAATTTTTACTTAAATCTATTTTCCATGATTTTGTCCGAATTGCGCTAATCCTTTTTAATCAAAAAGCATACCACCACTCACATCAGTAACATACCATGAAGCATCTTTAATGGCATTTTTAAAGCACTTTTATGATTTAAAGCACTCAAGCACTGCTACAACTTTTCTGCCACAACCGTTCTGCTAATAATAAGCTAATACTAATTAATAATAAGCTAATAATAATTGTTAGACCTGTAATATAGTTACCATGCAGTTTTATGATGAATGAAAAAAGTTTAAATACTTTCAACAACTGCATTTATACAAATAATTTGAGTGTGAACATGGTCATTGATAAAACGATTGAAATATTACGGTAATCTCGCGTTTCACTTGCTACAAGATGTACATGACAACTTTATTAGTCCTTTTCATCAAAAGACTGACGAAGAAGTCCCTATTTTACACACCAAAGTTACCATGCACTTTTTCTTTCACTTCCGTCCAGTTTTTTCCGATCTCTTTTCCTCGTTAGGTCTAATCATGGAGGACATATATATGTATATTGGTTGTATAGTGCCTCATTTTGGGGGAAATATCAATCGGTTTTATAGTGCCAAAGACATTGTCTTACCACGAGTATGTTCTGGCGGAGGCAAGTATAGAAGTATAATTTCCTGTGATGATCTTTTGAATACTTTGGAATCTTGTATACTTAACTGATTACAAAATTTCTAACCGTTGTAAAGCTTGTTATTCACTTAATCAATTTCATTAAAGAAATAATTTATTGTATGCTTTTGATAAATTATCGTACACTTTTATAATAGTTTTCGATTATTATGATTCATCTCAAGTTACCGCTGTCCGCTGCTGCTCATTTCTTTTTGTTGCTCATATTCGTCTACTCTTCTAAAACCTTTTTTCTTTAACGTAACATTTTCGGTGTCAGCAAGCTGTGTCTGAACTCTGAGGGCTTGCAACGTAGTTGTGGTTATTTGTAGTTGTCCCACCAGTAACAACCAGTATGTTGCGGCTTAAACTGAATCTGCCTTAAGGGCATTTCCTATGCAATCTTCTTCGGTCGACTCAGTCGAATGACCAGAAAACCGTGATTGAGGGTTAAATAAAGAGGGTCTCCGACCTCCGTTCTACGATCCAGAATCTTCCAGGAGCTCCTTCAGTATAACTGTAAAAGCCAGGGTACAGGTGTAACAAATACAAAATAGAACAGTGAATGAAGTTAGATATTGCTTAATTATTTTGATTTTGATTGCAGATCGATGATTTGACTGTTTTCACTGTTTCAGTCACTATGTAAATCTGCGTGATCATGTAGAAAAAATGATACAATTTTAAGCTTATCAATCTTTATTAATCACTTTATTAATCTTTATTTTCAACCCCAAAAAGCTACAATTTTGGTGGTTAAAAACCAGTTTTTACCATCTCGCATTTTGTCAAGACACTACCAGTACCAGTGCGCAGACCTGGTTACCATGGCAACAGAGCAACAGCTGTGTCATCTTACCGGAAGTAACACTACAATTATAGGTGGTTTAGACCAGTATTCAGCTCTTATGTACTCTTTTTGGATGAAACTAGGAATTTCAGTCGTTGAGGTTACGTCATCGATTAAAAGCAGTGTTTCTATTCCTCGCTGCCTTTAACCTTTCTTTTGACCTTTCTTATGCTATTGTTCAAATTTTATATGAATTTCTTAGGCTCTCATTTGTCAAATTTTGAACTCCAAAATAAGAGGCTGGATAAAGGATTTATTGACAATAACCAATATATTTATATTTTCTTAAAATCTAAAACAAGGCAGTTGGTACAAGAATACAACTGTTAGTTTTACAAGGGTAAAACAATAGGATGACATAACTTTCTAACCCATGAACTGTTTCACAAAGCGCCAAATTGACTCCTAAAATTCGACTTACACTTGGTGTTCCTACAAACTATATTACAACATTACATGAGTTTCACATGCTAAAATACTTCAGTCCTAAAATACCCGGCCTCTTCCGAGCAACTCCGCCTTATCTTGAAGGGAAGGCCGCCACACTATATCTCTAATGACAGCTGTATGTATGACCTGCCTAAGTATTACTTGGTACGATATTTCTTACTTATTCTCTAGCGGTCAGGTCACAATAATGCGTGCTGTTGTTATAGAGAGCTTATTTAGTCTCGTTTCAGCTCTTAGTCTGCCGCCGTTCGTGATTTGGTAGTCCACGTAAACCCTCCTGCTGATGCTTCTCCAGGTGCTTGTTTGTTTGTGGGTTTTTGTGTTGTTGTGTTTGCATCTCTCTATTATTGTTCGTGTTTTTAACTGTGTTTGAAAACTTGCCGAAGGCGCAGGAAATAAAAATATACTTGACGTTTCACTTTGGTCTGGACCACCTGATTATATGTTGGTTTACTAAGAGTATTTCAATGAATATGTCTTGCTCGTAAATTTGTTTTTTATCAAATAAGTCCGTTGTAAATCATCTTCCGGTAAATCTTCCGGTAAATCATCTTCCGGCGCAATTGATAAGTACGAAATACTTTTAATGTTCTATATTGTATATGAGTATATAGGTATCGCAAGAACCTAAACTCGAAAAGTAACACCTTGTGCATTGTCAATTTTAGTCAACATTTGTAGATGACTTAATTTAGCTCTTATAATCGCTCAAGTAGTAGTACGTACGTATGATGAGTATACGGGTATTGCTCATGATTTTACCCTATTATGTAGGTCTGAGTCCCATGTTTCTAAGTTTCTTGTTTAGAAATGTACCCATGTTTTAGTTCGGTATAGATTTTATACAGACAAACGTTTAGGATGAACTTTTACAATGGATAGAAACATCGATAATCCGACACGATAAATAAAGTGAGTGTATATAACTTCAACTTTCTGTACATGCCGTCGAATCAATAATTTATTCGCTGATCCCGTCCGTACGATGCCTTTGTTTGCACCTTGTTTCCGTTTTTGAATCGTCCAGGGATTCAATTAAAGTTCTCGTAATGCAACACAGTGTTTCAGGACAAGTTCAATAATACTAAATCGTTATATTTCTAAATTTAATAAGTTATAAACGTTATATTTCTATATTTATATACTTAACAGCCGGGTATCTATAATCTATCGAGCTAAAATATATGCAACAGTATAACATGCTCTTTTATCCTAACATTACCCTTTACAGACACGAGAAAAACGTGCGGAACAAAGGGTCACGTGACGAGGTAAAGGAAGTAGTTGTAATGACGTACTGCTCTTTAGGGGCTCTTAACCTGCTGCATTGTCTGGAGTTGTATAAGTTTGAGTTAGCTGTAAACTCTGGCTAGCTGTAAGCTCGAGCTAGCTGACGTTTGTTGTTATATGGTGTGTGTTTTGTTGCAGTTTTATTGGATCTGATCTCGATAGATGTCATCTACCCGTTCATTACTTTATTATAAGCATACTATATTCGCATGTAGTTGAATGCATGCTCTTGAATAATCAGTTATTCTTTTTTATGTGTTTATTTAAGTATGCAACTGATAAAGTACACCTATGAAGTTAATTTTGGCCCACTCTTTATAAGAATATTAAATTCCTATTTCTTTTTTACAGGATGGTTTTAAAATTTGGATACCTTCTGCATGGAAATGAAAATTGCTAATAACTTCATGACCGTTTCGTCCTAACGGTCCTAACTTAGGTTATGATGCATATCAATTTTCAGGATGAATTAATTGATGGTTTAGCGTACTTTTAGCGTACTTTTGCTCATCATATTGAATTTAAACGGCCTAATGGCCTATTGCCTATTTCAAAAACTGCAGTATCTCATCTGATAGGCACAACGAACAAATTCGGAAAGTTTCATCAAAAATTATTGACCAGCTGTGAACTTATGAGCAATTTTTATTTCCATTTTAGGCGGTATCCAAGTTTTAAAACCACCCTGTATTGATTTCCTTTAAATTGGGCGCTGATCGTTTTTGTTACCTGCTCCAACTTCGCAGCCCAACACTAGGACAAGTACGTTCCGGAACTGTGTCAGGGGGTCCTATAATGTTGAGAGTTGCACTGTCCGTTCAGAACATGTGGTAATGGTATGGAAATGTACGATCATCTGACAAATCTCTTCAGGTTTTTACTATTTTTTAATCGATTAAATTGATCAATTCCGAGTTTTTCGACTAATTTGTTCATGCGATCTTTTTGCATCTGACAGATAAGGTTTCTCACACATCTGCGCTTATTGAAATTTTGATTGAAATTGATACAAATAGCTCGGTTTTCATGGTTACCATGGCAACTGCTCACTATTACTACTGAATCACCACTCACCATTATCACTTTGGTTACCATGATCATCGCTCACTATTATCACTAAGGTTACTTAAGTTAATTATCTTGTATTCGTATCCAGGACAGTCTACGAGGAGGAAGCGAGAAGGATACGATCTGTGGACTTTATTGAACTTCTTGATAACACGACAACCAGGTACACTAGTTGAGCAGTTCTCGTGGTCTAAATAAATCGCATTTCAGCTCACTTTCAAATAGAAAAACTAGATTAAGTTTAAGTTTAGTTCGTTTTTTTGTGACGCGCTCCATAAACTTGCACCCCAAGGACATTGAGCCACCGATCAAGAACGGCCGTGCAGGTTTTGCTGCGACAGTACCAATTACTCTACCTCGATATTGAAATAGTTTAAGATTATGAAACGGTTTCCATGTCTTGTTTTTGTGATATCGCTTGAAAGCACCTACGCAGTTGAATAAAAGACAATAAAATTTTAACACAAACAGATAAATCATCAATTATCGAAGAGTCTGATAGAAATGCTCGGCTGCCTGCTTTCGTAATCATGATAATTCATAAGTAGTTTACTGTAACCATCAACCAAGGTAATTAAGATGTATCAACACTAAGGTGCTGTCATCAAGGTATCGTCAATAAGAAGGTGCTGTTACCAAGGTAACTGTGAACAGAAAAACTCAAAAACTGAGTTCTCCCGATAAAAGATTCCCACAATAGAATCTCCATATAATAGATTCCCTATATTGTCCTATACTCACATGAAAGCAAGAAGGTTTCCACAAAAATAAAGAAATGATTTCCACCCAAAAAGGTCTCCATTCAAAAGAAAGTACTCCTGCCCATCCCATAAGAGCAGATCAGCAGATCGGACCGTGTCTTATCCCTGATAAGGCAACACTCAACCTGGCGTGTGCAGGGTTAGAGACGCTAATTAAGTAATTAACGCCATCTCGCTAATTGATATCACATCTTCGCTATGATCGGGATCTGTCGTCTTACTTGCCGTGTGTTACTGCTTCTCCTTCTTCTCTGTCCTCCCATTTCCCTTGTTTTTTCTGCTCTTTCCTTGTTTTGACTGTTCTTCTGTTTTCAACCCGTAACTTATGTCGGACCACCAAACAATCAACTCGTAACTTACGTCGGACCTTCAAAATAAATGACGTTCTTACGTCGAAACTTTCGACTTAGCAATTAGCAATAATATTAATCATGTATTGCAGGAGAAATGATATGAGTGAAGAAAGAGATGATGTTCGAGAGGACATAACCCAACTAGACTTCCCTCATGAAGACGTAATAACTTGGATATTTTTCGTCTTTTGGCTACATCTTTGTGATTTTTCAGAAATGATATATTTTGTTCCAATTCCAATACTCTTTTTATTCTAAGATATCCCTTTACTCTAATGATTATATCTTGATCCCTCAAATCTTCATTCTCAAGCTTATCCCTCATTCTTATCTCTTACCCCTCATCTTCTTACCCCTCATCCTCTTACCCCTCATCCTCTTACCCCTCACAGAGATGTATTTACCGATTGGAGGAGGAGTCTGACGAAGGGGCTGCCTCTTCTTTCGATAAATCCTCCATCAGCGACCACTGCGTGAACATCCATGGTACTGTAAATCTATTCCCTATCTTTGTATTCTTGATCTTCCATACAATAGGTTCATTGCTTTTTTGCTCAATGAGCAAAGGACAGTGTTACATAGTATATTCGCATTCTGATTCCTGTTTAAATTTCTTTTCTACCATACCAATTGTCTACATCTCGTCAACTTTAATTAGGTTCGGATTGTTTACATCACGTCAACTTTAATTAGGTTCGGATGATTCTGGGATGGACGTCACGCTGGATCGGAGAAATGTAATATTCAGCCCGGTTGAGGATAAACGACAAGTTTTAGATTCCACCGCTCGAAAACCGAACCATCTTGTTCTCGATCTGAGAGGTAAGTTAAACTGTAATATCACCTCAGAAAAAAAACGTGAACACTCGTCGTAACACATGGTCCAGTAAGATTTAAGTATTATCACATCACGCAGTATTTCTTTTGACACGTGACTTAAGCAAAGTATGTGTTAGATACAGGACGTTAGCTAAACTCACTCATCTCTAGATGAACAAGAGATGCAGGATGAGAAGACTCTAACTCGCAGTGCAGCTGCCTACCATGAAGATCCTGACTCTAGTCCGGTGTACTCAATGTCAGCCATCATGGAAATCATCGACAAGGAACATCAGCAGTTCAGAAA
>JH154976.1:165019-176833 GCA_000226015.1 Mnemiopsis leidyi | reverse complement strand
CAAAGTTTCAAGGTGCTTGACATTTCACAGTAGCGTGTAGCAAATTTTCAAAGTTAGTTAACATAAAAAAGACATTTTTGGGACTTGGCAACTTTGGACAGGTGCCATTGAGTCAACTTTTATTAGTTTTTCGTGAAATTGTTACAGCTGCTTAACAAAGGTATAAATAAAATTCGTGCAAATTTTCAGCATGATTCAAATAGAAACGGCTGAGTTTTATTCATGCAATGTAAATTTCCAAAAATTTCCAAATTCTCGGAAAAATTTTCTTTTTGCGATTTTTAAAAATGCGTCATCATAGAATCAAAAAATAAGTGGTGCAATTGATGCCCATTAGGGTGCTTTAGGTTACTGTACAATCCGTTGGTCTAGCTCCCACAAACCCCTGTTTGCTACAATTCCCCCTTAAAGATACACTTAGAGACACTACAGGGCTATAGGAAGGAAACTGGCACACAAGATACACACAAGATAGGTATACAATAGTACAATGGTGTAGTGATATCTTCCCCGACTTTCTATACTGGAGACCGGCGGTTCGATTCCCAGATCCGCCAATCCTAGAGTAGTGCGATAAGGGCATTTGCCATTGCAATCTTCTTTGGTCTACTCAGCCAAATGACCATTGACCGGGAAACCGTGATTGAGGGTTAAATGAGGAGGGTCTCCGTTAAAAGATTTAGACTCTTCCTCGAGGCCCTTCAGTATAACAGTAAAAGCCTGGGTACAGGTGTAACAAAATACAAATAAAATACGAACAGACAAACGGACACGGACACTAAAAAGTAAACAAACTTACAGAGAAAAATAACCTCAGGAGTAAGAACTATCCGCCGGAAGAGATGAAAAAGAGGATGCAGGGTATTCGTTGTCTCGTGACCACGGAGGGTAGACGTTATCTCATCGTTACGAAGAGCAAACAGGAACCTCAGATCGGATATCACAAGTGTAGCAATTACCTTGATTGGGTGCGTCCTCTTTTTTGTTGTCACTTATAAAATCATTTCATTACTCCAATCATAAGTAATTGTATGAATGTTTGACTAGAAAAGCTCATCATACTTCCACATACAGCCCTTCACCCTGTCCTCTTAAAGTCCTCTATAGAAAATAAGTGTCAAGGGATTCTTAGATACACATAATCACTTTATTTGGCAGCATCTAAAAAATGATTATCCATCAATTTGACGATTATTTGGTTAATGCGGTTGTAAGTCAGGACTGTGGCATTCAAATTTTTAGTTCTCCTTTTAAGCCATTTCTAGAGAAGTGTCACAAATTTGGAATATAGACATCATGTCACAGCGATTGATCAATGATCAGTAAAAACGGCCAATCAATATCAAGGAACGCTATCACGTGATACAACCTATAATTGCTGATTTGTGACCCCCCTCCAAAATACGTTTTGTCCATTTCATTTCATTACTTCACGACCAAATATATTATAGTTTGCTTAATTGATTGCAGAATATTGGTAGTATTAGTAGTAGTATTATAGTAGTTGGTAGTATTATAGTAGTATTATTATTATTAGTAGTAATTAATGGTCAAGGGCGGTCGCAGGTATACACACAAAACGATGTTTTGTTCAAGTACATACAAAAGCACCTATGCTCTATTATTTACTTCCCTGATTAATAACTTCGTTCCATAACACAATACAAAGAATTACGCACGTGCCAAGCTCAATAAAGCACGAATCGTCATCAACATTTCGTTGGCGTTGAAGGACGATGCGCGCGGTTTCCATTGTCATTTGCCCGAGTTTGTCAGTCCATATGTGTAGTTGTGAGGCATTGTTTTCAGCACCACCTCCTCATCTAATGTCTTCTACAGTACTGAATATTGTGTGAGTGTGTGCTGCTATGTATTGCGGTTATTGTACATTGGCACGGCTTGTCAGAATTCGCCCTGACCCACATGACCCTTGTACAACGTTTCTTTAATCTACCCTCTGTTTCCATACTTCCATCTCGATCTAAATTTCACACATTTCTCGTAAGTAGGATGTGACTCGGACGAAACTCTACATTTTTTCACTTGTGTCGTAGTCTCCCTCACAATGCTGTAATTAAACTTGATCTTAGTCACACAGGTAGGATAAGTGTTGCTTTCAGTAAGAGAAGTCAAGAGGTTTACACGCTGCTACTTCAACTTGCTATACTCAACTAGTTCTGGTGACTGTAGCTGTAGTGCTTCCCTCTGGTGTGTTAGTTCTTCATTTTCTCCTTACTCAGTTGCACCTCTGTGTTGTTTGCGGAGTTCTTGTTTCACGAACAATCTCTCAATGACACTTTAAACCGCTATAACATTTTCTTGTGAAAGTTTGTACATTGATCAGGGCGTAGTTTTGTAACACATATCTTCATCCTTATCATAGGTCATTGTTTAATCCTTTTCAGAGTGACCTGCCCAACATCGTTCTACAGTCTCACTACATTTTTAACTCCCTCCGAGGCGCTTTAGCAGCTGTAAAGTTTAGCCATATAATTTTTTTATTGTAAATGGCTCTTGAATTCAATAACGATCTTTCACGTCAAAAAAGGTTCAGTCTTGCCGATGAAAGTATTAGTCCGAAATTCGTGTTCGTCAACTAAATCACCATTTTCGTCATATTTCCATAAACAATGAACATAAGTCATGTTGATGGCACTAAACCGGTGCTCAATTATGCACTCGTTAATTTTCCTTTAAGTTTAACATCAGCACTCATCGTATACGTTTAAACGCTCATTAAATCCTCCCTTATCAGTCAATAATTTAACCTGATCCTCTCATTTATCAGCTCGAGCTTTGCATCTTTCGCGCTGCAACCGTGGCTTACACCCTGAAACATACGAGGTTAGATTTCGACCGTGAGTGACCCTGATCCGACAATCTGCAGAAATTTACGCCATGGTCAATTTTTTAAAAAATCGCGCAGAATTATAACCTAATTTTGACAACTCGCCCCGCCTGCCTTTCTTGAAGCCGGATGGTCAAAAATGGTTATCAACTTACATATGCATGGATATACTCAAAAGTAATTTTAAAATTTACCCGTAAAATAAAGTTTACTTGCGCGATATTTCGTGCTGGAGCTCTACTTTTTATCGTTACCTCTAGCATCGATTCGGTGCGTCAACTTTCATAACATAATATCTGACAATAAACTCTTCACATCTGTGTACAACTACACTCACCGTTATCTCAATCATCTGTTGCCTCTATAAACCGATACTTACTTACTTCGATAACATGAATCAACTTTCTATAGATCGATAAACCCACAATAAAACAACATGTCCCAAGTCACCAGCAAATTCTATTAAGTCCTTTCTCCAAAATAGATCGCATCAGAAAATTGACCATGTTGTTCGTTTTCCGGTCGTGTTCCTCTGTTTCCATTGTAAAGCCCCCGTAAAAAGTAATCAATATATTCCCCCGTAATCCAGCTGGCCCACATAGAATAGTGAATATGCTGTAGAGGTGTGTAAATTTGAGTCTATTTGGTGAGAGCTACTGTGAGAGTCTCGATCTTTCCGTTCTTTAGTTTAGTTACTAGTGGTGGTAATCTAACTCTGTTTCAAGTGCTTTCTTTGAGTTAGATTTCCAGTGTGTTGTTTTAAGTTTTAGTGAATATTGTTATTTCAATTATTTTGAAAGTTTGCTTTAACATTTTTTGATGTTTTCGCTTCAATAGGCCGAGTTGTCGTGATGCAATTTGATTACATTTAAGATTTAAGAGTTAAGATTTATAGTTTTCTGTTGCAGGTGTCGTTTTCATTTTTTATGCTCACTTGACAATTAATATCAAGATTCTCGTTGTCCCTCTTGAAGATCAGCATATCTCTATTCGCTACCATTTATTATCTAACTTTATTAAATTAGGATTGTCATATAAGTAAGTAAGAAATGTAAGTTCCCGATATTTACTCAAAATGGGGCGGAGACGGCGCAGATTAAAGCCGATCCCTCTGGACGATCCTAATCCTGCTCGGCGGCTTCTCAGGAAACGGAGAAAGGTGGGTTGTAGCCTTCCACTTTGTAGGAAACGAATATTTATTTTAGGAGATTTATTTTCGAAACCGGAAGTTAATTTAGATAGTTTGTTTAAAACATTTCTGATTCAGGATATAAACAATAACTTGGTTTTTCTGGACAAGAGTTTGCTAACATCATATTCATTGTCAAGATTTTGCTTTAACTAATTGTCTTACAAAGTTTGGTCTGCTAAAATTTTAGATTCCACTCTCTTACTTCTATCTGCTAATAAAGTTTCATCAGTTTCTCGCTTTTGCTACATCCCAAAAGCACTAAGGGCTTGATATAAATTATTTTAGACAGTGACTAAGTGGGGGGGGGATAAGTTAGTCTGACCATGGCCTTGACACCCTGGAATTTACCCATTGGTCAATGGTCAAAAACTTGACGAAGACCACTGACACCCAAATCCCTATGGACGTGGTCCAAATCGATATTTTATGATCAAATTACATTGTCTAATTTTGCGTCAACATTGAAAATTTTTTCGACAATTTGTCCATTTGACCATGGAACCCGGACGTAGGCCAAGTGGCAAAAAAATCGTGGACAGCTAACCCCCGGTCCCCCCCTAACTACCCCACACCCCCCCATTGCAAATGTGGCCTTACCAGAAAAAAGGGAGTGGGCACCGGAAAACAATGCTCATCATGTGGTTTGTTAAGCTGAGATTTCGATTTTGATGAATGATTGACTAATTGATGTATCTGACTCAAAAATTATCGCTCTGTTTTTCTTACACTGAATAAAACAATGATTCTACTGCGACTACTTGAATTGAATTAAACTTGGGCGGATCTGCATCTTGACTCGAACGAAGTGTGTACATTGCTCTACAATGTTTGCTAAGTTCCATGTGGTAGCTGAATACATGATACTTCTCAGCACCGGATAGCTTAGTGACATATAGAGGTCCTTTTGAAATAAAACAAAGGATACTGTCAGAGTGTCAGTCAACATTTTCCTCCAAACATATATAGAATCAGGTTATTCAGGCTCATGAAAAAGTATAATCTTCAGTTCGATAAAATTAGGTTCTTTTAGTTTGTTGCAGTGAGGATTCTAGTCAAAGACCTCCTGAAACGTGAAAGCTGTTAGAATGACCAAAATATCAGATTTTATTTGGTTCGGTCATTTCTTAGATTAGTTACCATGGTATCTGCTGCAGTTGTATCAGTACAGTTACCATGGTAACATATCTACTGCAGTTGTATCAGTACAGTTACCATTGTAACATATCTACTGCAGTTGTATCAGTACAGTTACCATTGTAACATATCTGCTGCAGTTGTATCAGTACAGTTACCATGGTAACATATCTGCTGCAGTTGTATCAGTACAGTTACCATGGTAACATATCTGCTCCAGTTGTATCAGTACAGTTACCATGGTAACATATCTGCTCCAGTTGTATCAGTACAGTAACAGTTACCATGGTAACATAACTGCTGCAGTTGTATCAGTACAGTTACCATGGTAACATATCTGCTCCAGTTGTATCAGTACAGTTACCATGGTAACATATCTGGTCCAGTTGTATCAGTACAGTTACCATGGTAACATATCTGCTCCAGTTGTATCAGTACAGTTACCATGGTAACATATCTGCTCCAGTTGTATCAGTACAGTTACCATGGTAACATACCTGCTCCAGTTGTCTCAACAAAGTGTAAAGCTAATACGTGGGTAGAAGTGTTTTTTTCCATGCCAACTACGGTAATCATATGCTTGCTTCTCCCTGTGTAAATACGTGTAAACACTACAATGTTTATCCGCTGAGTCTATATTATTGTCTATCGGTTGATTTTCCGGGTCGTAAACCCCCGTGCCCTACTCTCCTGCAAGCTGCGAACGTCACTAGGATACTGCTGGTATTTTGGGCTGAGCAGAGACGCAGATATACTCTAAATTCCACTAGAAATAGTGATCCAGTGACGTAATCATGTCGGATTCTGACGTTTTTAATTTGGAGGGCGGTGTTCAAGCTGATGAGGGAGTAGATGCAGGACATCTCTCTGGCTTCACTCCTTCTTTACCGTCAGAAGTAAGATTCAGTGAAAAGGGTTTACGTTTTACCTGAAACCGATATTTTTTTATATTTTCTCGTTCTTTAAAAATTGGAGCATGCATACGAAAAACATAAATATTGCTCTCAGTCTTATATTTTACAGCCAGCCCCTTCTGATCTATCAGTTATGTTTCGAAATTCTTGGATTTATTTCCTGGTTATTCCCAAACTAATGCAATGTTCAATATGCATGGTTATAATTCCCTTCAAGTCTGACAGAAACTCTTGCTGTACATGGAAAAGGAAAGAGCTCGTGGATTTTTCGAGGATAGTACAAAAGGGTATAACATTCCTAAGCCGAAACAATGCTAACTCGAAATATTTGTCAGAAATCTAGAAAGTTGATAATATCTCGTGCCTCATTTGATGAAAAATCGCGATATTTGGAAATTGAGATATTGCTCCTCTTTTGAAGGCCGTACATCCGTGTTCGTTTGTTCAATCCTAAATTTCTGTGGTTTTCTTCGGACGAATCTACACGATGAACAAAGCAAGCATTTTTGTAAGATTGCGAAAATCGCAGACTAGATGTTGTTACGTTTCTAAATTATTTCAAAAGTTCCTGGATATAAAATCATGTTTTTTCATTAAAAAAGCGATCCCCAAATTGAAGTTCTGAAATATGGCACATACTCGATCATAGTTAGATAGATAAAACATCCAACAAATGATTAACTCATTCACACTTTAAGTCTATGTCCTTTGCTTGTAAACTCTAGAATAGAATTCTAAATTTTATAGCTGATATTGATGTATTCATGTTTAACTTAATACTTAAACGATAAAATTTTCAGGAACAAGAACCTCCTAAAGCGGTAAGATTTAAAATATATTTTCAATCTTATACTTTTATTCCGACATTTAAGTTTTACCAAACTTATCCGGTTGGAATAATTAATTTTTCATTAAGATTTACGATATCTATTTAATATCTCTAGACTTAATCTTAATTGTAAATCGAACTTTGTATTTCACTGGCACAATGTTGAACGGGGTGCCCTGGTTAGGTCGCCGTGTTTGGTTTTTTTCTTTAGAACTTCTCCAACACCGGGGCCACAACTCAGATCAGTAAGTATACTTAAAGCACGGTACTGCACGGTTCTTGAGTCCTAAAGAGACGTCAGAATTCTTGGGGTGCTGAGTCAGAATTTGTTATCACGTGACCACGTTTCTCGAAATTAATTGGTCGTATCTGGACTCTCATTGGTCAATAGTCAATCGCTGTCCATTAATATACAATATGCTATCCCACTACAACAGCCCCTCATTCTTTTACCCCTGTTGTTAAAACCCTTACCTCGCTTACCGCTTCCAGAACGTAATGTTTACTGACACATTTTTAATCTTTTGTTCTAACCCCTTATCCCATTGCTTGTCGTTCCATTCCATATTGTGCAATTATTATGTTTGTGCCAGGGGTGGCGTATCAGATCAAGGGGGGAGGGGGGGCTGGGGCCGATGGCCCCACCAACAATTTGGATGGGAGGCCAGGGTATCACTTGCCACCCCCGCCCCCCCCCCCCTCCAAAAAATTTCAACAACTTCTATTACGAAATTGCTTCTAAGTCATCTCCTCAAAAATTTCAACAACTTCTATTACGAAATTGCTTTTAAGTTATCTGAAACATGCCAAATTTTCAAAATTCCACTTAAGCTAACAGATTTATTCATATCTTCCCCGACTTTCTATGCAGAAGATCGGGGGTTCAATTCCCAGATCCGCCAATCCTAGAAAAGTGCGCTAAGGGCATTTGCCTATGCAATCTATTTCGGTCGACTCAGCCGAATGACCGGGAAACCGTGATTGAGGGTTAAATGAGGAGGGTCTCCGTTAAAAGATCTAGAATCTTCCAGGAGCCCCTTTAGTATAACTGTAAAAGCCTGGGTACAGGTGTAACAAATACAAAATACTCATTTTACAATAAAGCATATGTATTTATTTATATTAAACTGATTGTAATTGTGTAAAAAAGTGTCATACTATCACTTTTGCGTTGTCAAATTAATTCTAGAACCATACCTACCTTTTTTATTTTAAAGAGTTTGCCAGGGTCAAGATCTTTAATTGAAAACTACAATTGAGTTGATTGCAGTGCTAGGAGTTCTGTGTAGGACTTAAAAGCTGTGATTTAAAAAAAACCTACTGCCTTGCACTGTGTCACTGATAAGATAGCACCGTCAAAACTCACAGCACAACCAAGCTGTATTGCCAAAATGGTTCAAAATTAACTTCAAATGCACAATTTCTCCAAAATTTTCGCCTGCGGCAAACTGATTACTAGCCCAAACATCGAGATAAAACATCAGTTTAGGCAGATTCCATGATTTTGGGTAAATTAACGATTACATAATGCACGTGCGAGCGAGCTGTGGCGCAAAGCGCCGTCGAGTGAGCATTGTGGGCAAATGTTCATATGTGCCCCCCCCCCCCCCCAGTTTTTAGCATGTTCCTTCACCCCTTGCTTGTGCGTGTGATTAATATTTATTTCACTAGGTGTTGGACCTTTGAATTATTCCCACGTACAGAACAGATTCTCTGATTGATGTCAAGTTGTTATTATATATAGTCCTGTATCTTTTAGATTTGTTCTGCGCTCTTTCTTTTTAAATAATTTGTTCCGCTGCCCTGATTTCCGTAAAAATGGAGTTAGACTTTAAACAGTTGCAACACCCGTTCCAATTTCCAGGCTAACAATCCAAATTGTCGTTTCTGTACAAATCATCCAAAGTGAATAATTGTTAACTCTGGCAATCATCGTCAGTTTTAAAGCATTATGTGTCCCGCACATTCTAAAGCGATTCATCAGAAAATAGAAGAACAGTAGGGAAAATCCCCCTAAATTTCCTAAAAAATTGCTTTCTTCATTTTCCTAGTTCCTGTGTATTATCATAGTGTGATTGTTAAAAACACAAATTTCTTTTTGACGGATATAAATTAATCATGTAAACAGTAAGGTAAAAATCCACGTAGGCGTAGCCACAAAAACTCAAAAGCAAGCGACCGAGAGTTGACGGAATTTCACTTTATTTTAAAAGGGAACAGCCAAGGGACTCTCCCTGGTCAGACTTCAGAGGGAGCAACCAATTTATTGGTTTTTGGAAAATATCTTATATGAATAAATGGATACTGGTACCGTTTAGGACGTTACCGACAAGAGTGAATCTCCACTATTGCTCATACCGGGATGAGAGAGACCGGAATAGAGAGAACCACAATAAACTCGCCATTTGTTGACCGAGGTGTCTGGCGTGTGTACAAATCCAAAAAATATAACCACTCGCTTCACCAAAATTGGTAAATTGGTTTGTGTGTTTTGGGTATTCACCCCAAATGTGACACACTGTTCATATGATTCATGCTTCTCACAGATTATTGCAATTAAAAAACCGCGATGTTTTTGTCTCGTTTTCTCGCTCATGATGTTATGTTCTCTCCCGAAATTACTCTGAGTAACCTTTTCCATTTTCTCGCCATGACCCGGACCAGATCTTCTATTATCTGACTAATTAGTTTGAATTTCTCAAAAGGTAAACGTTCTCTTCACTAAAAGATGAAGAGGAGAGGAGCTATTCTGCTGCTGGCATTATCCTCACGGTAAACCCGGTTTTCTGCGTCGAAAACAATTATCAAATGTTTGATTTTAGAACGGCCGGTCTTGAGCAATGAGACTAAGCAAGAACAATAACAAAGTTAATTAGTTACTGATACTGAACATTGGTACTTTATTAATAGTGCTATAATTAAAGAAAACTCCTCGGCTCAATTGGTGATGGTGCTTCCTCGCAGAAAAACGTCAAGTTATTCCTAATCGTCTCACCTAATCTACCGTTTATATACCCCGCGCACTATCCATCTTTGTTCATTTCTATTTTACCCTACTCGGATTCGATTCACAATGAAGATCTTCAACGTTCTCCTGCTCATTGTACTCCTGAGTACAGTTCTGGGCAAATATGGAAAGAAGAATAAGAAGAACAAGCTGAAAAACCAGATCAACGCTCTGGAATCAACAGTCGCCAGCAAAAGGAAGGACATGGAAAGTGCGCTATCAGCACTCGCAGCCCGTGTCAACGCTCTGGAAGATGCCGAGCCGGTCCAAGGAAAGCCGGACGAAGATCTAGCCTGGCAAAGTCTGCACATGGCGGCAGCTGCGGCGTGTAGAGGTAGCACGGCAAGTGGAGGTTCCGGTAGCTGGGGAAACGCCGTCCTCGCAAAAGAAAACAATCGGAGCTGCGCCGACGTCTGTGCTGCAACAGAGTTTCCCATCTGTGACGCGGATGTCGCCATCAGTGGGTACTATGGGAAAGCTGAGTCCTATGAACAACGACTTGGCCACTTCTACAACTACGGCTGTAAAACTCCTGGTAATACCAATGTCAAGTTTGATGAAGTAAAAGCTGATGGAGGGGATGTGTTTAAGGACATCGAGGATGGGCACTGGTACTACCGCTTCTGCTGCTGCCGTCATGATTGATATCAAAAATCTTGATTGTTGATCAAACTGTTTTATACCAGCTTGGGTTTTCGACATATTGATATCCCGTTATATTATTCTAATTTGGTTTTGAAACATTACTGCATTTAGAAATTGCAATTTTCTTGTATGTGTAATATACACTATAATATGTATAAATGCGTATCAAGTACATATGAACTATGAAGTACATATCGTGAAATAAGAAACAAAATCAGTAAAAAGAAATAGCACTACGAAATGTTTATGTATTAAAGATCATGATAATCTACTCAAGTTTTGTAACGAAACTATACCTGAAAGAAAACAGTTCATATTCAACCCTGGATACTTAAAGTTAAATTGATGATTCTAAGCTAGGTCTTCTATAAAATTGTTTACTCATTACTGAAGTAGTCGATTATGAGCATATCAACCTCAAAGTCAACAGCAACATAGACAAAAGAGTAACTCTATAATCTCACTAAGAAGTGTTAGTTTCAAGTGGGGAGGGGACCTTTTTCAGGTCCTCATTACGAGCAAGCTCGACTCCCAGTCCCCAGAGGTGTGCTCTGATTGGTAACGGGTGTGTTACGTTGTTGTGGGTGGGCCGAAGGATCAACCAAGCTACATGATGTGTACGGATCAGATAATTGAACGGACACGATTTCCTCTGATAGTTAAGTCAGAAAGTTCATGTACCGGCACCGTGCCGAATCGGGTATGATCCGACAACCTCTGCATTGTATTTATTCTCGTACCTCTTGTATACCAAATCATATTTTGGATGCTTTGGTTGCCTGTCCTAAACACCGAACTCGTTATTCACGTTGTAGTAGTACTTATTGACAAAAATTGACTTCAATTTCCCTGAAAGTCCTTCTTTGATTCATACAGTCACTTTATTCGACATATCTGCAATGTCAAATTCATATTCAATTTCAAGGTCAAATTCAAATTCCATAAATTTAGCAATTATACTGTTTAGTGTTTGCATGAGAACAGTTTACTCGTTCAAAATTCAGTAAAAAAATGTAAGCAGTTGTATCGAGTTTGATAGAATTTTAAACATCATAGAAAGAGTAGTGCTCATCAGACTCAATATCCACTTAACATCAAACAATCTTCAGTGTCCAAACCAGTATGCCTACAAGAAAAACCACAGCACTGAAACTCTTATGATAAAAATTGCAAATTACGTGCTCATTACAATGGATGAAAAAGAGGCAACTGTCATCATGCTTCTGGACTTGAGTGCTGCATTTC